>OVBA01007061.1:0-15534 GCA_900406435.1 Lepidium aucheri
AAAATCAGAAAATAATCTCAAAAAATCCTAAAAAACTGATCCGAACCGACCGGAATTCAGATTTTAGAAAAAATTCAGATTTTAGAAAAAAAATCAGATGTTCGTGTAGTTTGGGTAGTATTCAATGGTTCTGAATTGACGCAAAATTTTTTTTAAAAAATAAATTGAAAAATCCGAAAATGATCTTAAAAAATCTCAAAAAACCTACCCAAACCGATACGAATCACTTAAAAATCTGAAATGCGGTTCGGGTCAAGTCGGATAATTTGGATCGGGTATTATTCCCAGCCTAATGTAACCTATAATCAGTTACTCAGAAATTATGCGGGATTAATCCGAAGTAATTTTAAGATATTTATTAAAATATACTAATATATATTATATATTGTATACTTGCACTAAAATGTTTAAGTAATCTAGTGGTAATGGTAGTTCCCTTTACACCAAAAGGTCAAGGGTTCGAGTCTTGCTTGTGTTATTTGGGTTTCAGAGTTTTTTTCAATTTAAATGATGGGTATTTTAGTATTTTCGCATGATCCGTTTAAATTAAACTAACACTGTTTAACATATGTGAAGTTTGACTAACGGCAATCTTTATTTGGCGTGGTCAACAACAAGTTCGATTATTTTTTGGAGAGAGAAGAAGTTCGGTATTAAAATAGAAAAAACGTGTAAGTTTGGTATTAATTTGACCGTTTTCTCAAATTTGATGTTACTTTTTAGAATAAAAGTTGCTGTGAGCTTCTTTCATATGTATTGGCCTGGTGGTTTTAACCAAAAAAAAATTGAATAGCAAAACGTAGTCAATCCATTTTTGGCATGCAAACTCCAAGCAAAGAGCATAGAGATTAAAAAAAAATTTAAATCTCAAATTTGTTGTATATGTACACACCATATTTTCGTTACCATGCTATCATTACAAAAAATAAGAGTTATAAATGAAAAAAAAAACTCAAAGCAATTATATTACAACATACAGTTTGGTTTATATTAGTTTTGGATTCTTTTGGTCAATATTTTTAGTTTTGTTTAAATTTCGTTATTTCATTGAGATGTTTTTATTGAAATGTTTCTAACTTGTTGTATTGACTAGAGCCCTCATTCTGATTATCTAGGGCATGGCAAAAGTTTTTTTTTGGCTAAACAAATAAGGTTGTCTTTCCGGTGTTGATAAGTTATTTTATTATGTTATTTGAAGCGAGTAAACGTTAGGAGTTAATATCAGACATAAAAACTGAATCATTTTGAAATGTTAAAAAATAACTACGTTACATATGCATATGTATCTATAAAAATTCAAGAATAATTTAATTTACAAATACAAAAGATAAATACTATTTACAATACTAACTAAAACATAATAACAACTTTTAAAAATTACACCAAAAAGAAAATTAAATGTATATATGGACACATCAGTCTTTTAAAGAAATATAGTGGTGACACATCAGCACAATCCTTTATTCCAACATCCAATGAAAAACCTAGACAAATACAACTCATCTAATGAAAACCTAGACTAATACATGTCTAATGAGATTACAAATAATCATATCATCGTTTTCGTTTCTTCTGTTTTTTTCTTTTCA
Source organism: Lepidium aucheri (assembly GCA_900406435.1). Lineage (NCBI taxonomy): Eukaryota > Viridiplantae > Streptophyta > Magnoliopsida > Brassicales > Brassicaceae > Lepidium > Lepidium aucheri. The sequence continues at coordinate 1,590 of OVBA01007061.1, forward strand.
TCGCTTCAGTTTCTTCCTCCTCAGTATTTTTTGTGCCTTTCAGCTTTTCAGTTATTGTCTATCTTGAGGATTTTTGTCGTTGAGCTTCCTTTCACAGAGCTTGTTGAGGTTCTTGTTTCGTATGTCTCTTTGGACAATAACGTTCTTATTCTTTGGAAATTTCTTGATAGAGCAATCACTTTCAAGCTTCTTTCTCCTCTTGTTTTTCTACTATATTTTTTTTATTTTTTTATTTTTATGCCACTATTTTCTAGAAATCTAGGGATCTACGGACTGATTAATATTTTTTTTTGTAAATGGTTTTCTATTAAATGCAAAAGAAACAAAAATGTTTAGAAGATAAACCCAAATAATGAAATAGCCCAATTACGAACCAGCTTTAACAAGGAAAATGAATTTCTAATGGCCCAGCCCATCATATAATTGTGGTAGGTAGCCGTACCAACCGTCATTTGCAATTATGCACAATCTAGAACTCGACGAGCAGAGGAAACGTTTATTGCATCATAGTTGAAGAGAAGGGTACCGACGAACAATCGAGCCATAGTTGGAGGAGTGTGGAAGCTGTTGCTGAGTTCTGTGACCGAAGACTAGCAATTCTGCAGCGGATAGTTGAATCAATCCGGGCAATAAGGGAGTCAATCGTCTTTGCCGTAGAGCTATGGAGACGACAGTTCCGTTCTGACCAGATCTCGTAAATTACAGCTTGCCAGGTGAGGAGGATTAATCGCTTCTTATATTTTCCAATATTTGAGCTTCGGATCTGCAAGAAGAAAGCCGACCAAAGAGGAGAAGCAGAGAAACGAAGCCGATAACAAAGTCTCGACCATAGCTCCCATGAAAAGCCACACTCAAAGTATATGTGGTTTCTTGATTCTAGTCCAGATCCGCAGAGAAGACAACAATCAGAGACAGGTAAATTCCATTTTAGAAGACGGTCACGTGTAGGACATCTATCTTGAATAACTAGCCACACCAGAAATTTATGTTTGGGAATCCCATAAGGTATCCATATTTCATTGAACCAGGACACCTTAGGTTGATGAGGAGAAAGAGTTAATGAGTTATTAGACCAGGACACCTTACGGACTGATTAATATTTTGGAGATTGTTATGAGTTAATGAGGATTCTTAAGTGGTAAAGCATTGTCTCTTATCTAATTGTATGGAGTTCATGTTCTTGTGACTTGCAATGTTGTTTCAAATTGGCTATGGAATTAGTTGTATAAGAGCATGCACATTGGAGTCTCTAGAGGGGTTCTAAGCACAAAAACCAAAAAAAAACAGAAGAACTTGGCTCTTGGAAGTTCTCTACCGGGAACCCGATTCTTGCGCTGTATTGTGGGTCCCACGACACGTGGCGACCCACATTGGTCATTTTTTTTTACGAAAGTTTAATGTTTTTTTAATATTTTTTTTAAAGAACCCCACTAGGGGTTCATTGATGTGCATGCTCTAAGATTTACCTTGAGTTTTTCAAAAGATATATGATCATATTACCAGACATTATTACGAGAAGTCAGTTTGTTTCATACTTTTCACTACCATTTCAAATAAATGTTTGGCTTTGTTGAAAAATTTCCACCATTATTTCTGATATGCGACTTGTTCATAAACGTATTTCTGTGACATGAAAATTACATGCTTAAATGTCGGTTTCCGTTAATATTATTAAAGCTCAACTTGTAATTTAGAAAAAGTAGAACAGAGAATGTTATATACATTTTTTGATATACAGAGGTGAGCCTAAACCCGAGTGGCTAAGCAAGTTTTAATCTCTTAGCAAATTAAGAATCATGCCATTAAGTCTTGGAATCTCAAACTTAGAAATTTCACTCGATTGTTTTTGGATAGATAATGTCTACCTCTTTTTTTGGTTTTCTTTTCATTTAAATAAACACCTTACATAAGCATATTACAAAACTGAGAAAGTAGAGAATATGTTTCCTACATGATAGCAAGACTTATTCTCCTTATTTGAACTGAAGCAAATAACAGAAGCAATAAACAAACAATTAAATAACGATTGGTACTCTCAAACCGCATATCACCTATTGGTAATCTTGGTTCAAGTTGAGACACAACTAACAGGTACTGCTGTCTCAACATTACTCCATCCCCCAAAACAGACGTTGTCCTCAAGGTTGAACTCGGAAAAACTATTTCGAAGTTGCATCATCTTTGCCACTGAACCAATCCCTCAACAACCTCAGCACTTCCATGACGAACCATGTGCGTACCACAAAAACTCTTAGGCACAACACAAAGAGATCTATCATTTCTAAGTGGTAGTAAAGAACCAGATAAAGGTACCTCATTTCCAATTCGTTTCTTCAGCTTAGATATATGAAACACCAGATGTATCCTCAATCCTTAGGTAATTCAAGCCGATAAGCCACTCTGCCCATTCGTTCTTCAACTTGAAAATGACCATTGTACCTCGTTGAAAATTTCTGTGAAGTGCGCTTAAAAATAGAGCGCTGACGATAAGGTTGCAGCCGAAGAAAGACCTAGTCACCTACATTAAACTTCATGTCTCTTCTTTTTTCATCTACCATCTGCTTCATTCTATTTTTGGCAACCTCAAGGTGGTTCTTAAGTTTGAGTAATACCTCATCACGAGCCACCAATTGCTCATCAATTTCTTGAACTAGAGAAGAACCCGCATCATAGCCCGCAAGTGGTGGTGGGTCTCTACCGTACACAACTTTGAAAGGTATCATTCTTGTGGCTGAGTGATGAGTGATTTTGAACCAATACTCGGCCCAAGGTAAGAGAGCACTCCACTGTTTTGGTTGATCATGAACAAAGTTTCGCAAATACTGTTCCACACAATGATTAACCACCTCGGCTTGGCCACCATTTTGGGGGTGATAGGCAGAGGACATACACAGCTGAGTACAAGAAAGCTTCCACAGTTCATGCCAAAACGTGCTGATGAAAACCTTATATATGTCGCTCACTATGGACTTGGGAATGCCATGTAGCTTCACTACAAATTTCAGAAATTTTGTAGCAACCCCCTTGGCTGTGTATGGATGGGACAATGGATGAGATGAATGGATTTGGTTAAGCGATCCACAACCACCAGAATTGAAGTGTGCTTATTGGAGGTTGGCAATCCATCAATAACGTCTATTAGATAATCTTCCCAGACTTGATTCGGAGTGGACAAAGGGTGCAACAGACCCGATGGTGAAAGACTTTCGAACTTGACATGTTGACAAACGTCACAAGATGCTACAAACTCTTTCACCATACGATGCAATGAAGGCCAATAAAACTACTATGCAATCTGTTTTGTAGTTCGTAAGACACAGAGTGCCCTCCCTGAATTGTGTTATAAAACTTGTGTAGGAGTTGTGGAACCAACTGAGACTTAAGAGGAATCACCACATGGTTGTTATAGTATAATAAACCACCGCGATGCATATACAACTTACTCGGATTAGTGTTTGCTAACTCTCCAACTCACAGTAGGTAAGGATCGATTGTCACCAACGTGCGCATTGCATTCCATATATCAGATTGTGGAGTTAAAACTGTTACCACACAAGGTGTGTCGAGTCTCCGAGACAGTGCTTTAGTTGTTGCATTGGCAGAGCCAGGTTTGTAGACTATCTCATAATCATAACTCCCAAACTCACTAACCAACTTCTGTTGCTCGGAACTCAATATCTTTTGCTCAAGTGGATACCTCAAACTTTTCTGGTCTGTTTGGATGAAAAACAATGACCCAGCAGATATGGACACCATTGCCATATAATCACTACTACCGCTAACATCTCTCTCGCATAAGTGGACCAACTAAACTTAGCAACTCTGAGTGTTTGACTCAAGAAAGCAATTGGGCGACTCCCTTGTGACATAATTGCTCTTATTCCTTTCCTAGAAGCATCTGTTTGAATCATGAATTGAATAGAAAAATTAGGCAATGCCAAGGTTGGCGTTGTTTTAAGGTTGTTAAAAGCGATTTCTACTCCTTCACTTCATTCAAAGTGACACTTCTTCAGCAAATTGGTTAATGGTCGAGCAAGTTCACCATAGTTGACAACGAACTTTCTGTAGTATCTAGTGAGACCCAAAAACCCTCTTAGTTCTATAATAGTGGTCGGACTAGGCCACTCTAACATTGCTGCAATTTTTGTCTGATCCCCTTTAACACCATCGCCTATCACAATATGACTCAAGTACTTGATTTATGTCTTGGCAAAATTGCACTTCTTGTGCTTGAGGTAGAACTGTTTGTTACAAAGAACTTCGAAAACCAATTATACATGTTCAAGGTGCTCAGATTTTGTGCGACTGTACACCAGAATATCGTCAAAAAAACCAAGACAAGCCTTCTAAGGTATATTCGAAAAACTCCATTCATCAGAGATTGAAAGGTGGATGAGGCGTTTCACAGTCCAAAGGGCACAATGAGGTATTTGAAATAGTCATTGTGTATGCGAAAAGTCGTCTTGTGAGTATCTGGAGGATGTACTCTCACTTGATGATAACTAGTCGTTATATCCAGGTTGGTAAAAAATTTACACCGTAAAACTCGTCCAACATATCGTCCACCATTGGTATGGGAAAGTAATCTTTCATTGTAGCTGCGTTGAGAACTCTAATCGGTACAAAATCTCTAAGAACCGTTTTTCTTCCTAACCAATAAAACCAAAGAAGAGAAATGATTTGTACTAGGTCGAATTAATCCCGCCTCCAACATCTCATCACCTTGCCTTTCAATTTCCTCAATCTGAAAGTGAGCATATCGGTATGGTTTTATATTAACTGTAAAGAACCCATCTTTCAATATGATATGATGCTCAATTTCTCTCACTAGTGGAAGTTGTGTTGGTTTCTGAAACAACTCATTAAATTGGTGCACTATCTGTGATATAGCATCATCATCGACCACCACATCTCCTCCTTTGTCCACCTCTTCTACACGTAACGCCCAACACATCTGGCCAAGCTTTGTTTCACATGAAATCGCTTTGGCTCGTACCTCCAGGGCTTTAGGTTCTCGTATTTCTTGAATCATTACTTGGACTCAAGCCCATTTAAACACCATAGTCTTAGCCTTCCAGTCATAAACCGTGGGTATTAAAGTCTCCAACCATTTCATCCCTAATACGTCTAAACCCATACGATAAGACATAGAAGTCCACTGTGAATTCCACTTCTCCAAGGCCCATCAAAACTGCGCTACACTTCTCTTGACATCTCAGAGGATATCCATTAGCCACTTTAACTGCGAACATCTGTGTCGCCGTCACCTTCAGCTTAAGATGGCAGACCGTTTGATCACTAAGGAAGTTATGGGAAGATCGACTATCGATCAAAGTTACTACCTCTTTTTTTAAATCATTGTATGTAGCCTGATCATTTTTGGTGATACCCACCCTATCAACGTGTGAAAAATAAATCTCAGGATCGATGATCGCAGTCCCTTCGTTGCTCTTGTCCTTAAATTCACTGTCCTCACCCTCCATCAAAAACAGTTGGGACTTCTTACATCTATGTCTAGGAACATACTTCTCATCGCAACTAAAGTAGAGACCAAGACTCCTCCTCTTTTCAAATTCATCAAAATTAAGCCGTTTGGGTGCTAACACCGTTAATGGTGATGAATCCCGTCTTTTGGAGGTCTAGTGACTGTTGTTGGGCTATTAAAAGCTCTATGTCCGCCATATGAACCATAATTACTTCTTTGATATGTCCCTCTCTGTCTTTGCAGCTGGTTGTCTTTTATACGAGCTAGCTCGAATGTTTCCTTCAACGTTCATCGCCTAAACATCCGAACACCATTTGCAATTGACAGGTGTAAGCCGCTCATAAAAGTTCCCACAAGTGCCTTTTGTGTCCACCCGTATACCTTGTTTTGAAGCCTTTCAAACTACCTCATGTACTTTCTCAACGAGCCCTTTTGTTGGATTTTTGATAAAGTCTTTATCAAAATTTCTGCATCCGTTGATCCAAGTCGAGTCCACTACTTAGCCTCAAATAATTTCCAAGTGATTGGTATGTGATCCGCCTCAAGTGCATTATCTGTGGCTTGCCACCGCTCACTGGTCTCATCCTTCAAATGGTACGAAGCAAAACTCACCATCTGCTGTAGGTACAATATTGTCTCGCTTTACTTATCCAAGCCAACAGATCACCATTCTCAAATGTGGAAAATTAAGTTTCACACCTTTCGGTGGAGTAATGTCGAAACATTCCTCTGTGAATGGGTAGCTTCCTTATTATGTCTCGGAGGTGTGATCCTCTCCTCATTCTGCGAGTTACCAGAGGCGCTAGTACCTTCTTCTCCTCTCAGAGTACCCACAGATTGTAACCGATTCACCGTCTCCTCCATGACAGATTGCCACGGTCTATTAGATTACCAAGGTCTGCCCAACAATATATGACTTGCCTCGAGTGGTAAGATGTCACATAGTATCTTATCTTCATACTTCCCAATAGATAGAGATATTTTCACTTGTTTGCTCACATCAAGCTCACCATCTTCATTCAGCCATTGCAACTTGTAAGGCTTAAGATGAGGTATCTCTTTCAACCCTCAGCTTGGAGACCATTGTTTGGCTAGCAACATTAGTGCAACTTTCTCCATCAATGATAAGGCTGTAAACCTTGTTCTTAACTAAGCATCTAGTGTGAAAAAGGTTTTCTCTTTGACCTTGATCCGAAGACTTAATAATAACACTTAGAGCGCTCATTGTCACAAGAATAGGCTCCTTTTGCAATTCTTGAACCTTGCTTCTAATTTTTCTTAGAACCGCTTGGTTTAGACTCTTAGTGAAAAAAAAACATATCCTCGGCCTTTACACTCGGTTTGAATTCCTTTTGAGAACTAATCTTTGATTCCTTTGTATAAATCGACCTATTAGCTCCATAGTTGGATCAAGTCCCTTTTATTTTGAGTTGTGTTTCAAACATCACAGCTTTATGAAACAACTCTTCTAGTTCCACATAATGGTGAACCTCCAAGAGATCATTATATCCCGATTTAGACCTCCCATGAATCTGGATATTGTAGCTTCACTATCTTCTTGAATATATACCCTTACCATAAGAGTCTCCATCTCCTTGTAATATTCTTCAACCGATTTAGATCCTTGTGTCAAGTTTCTCAACTTGAAATGTTACTCTCTGTGATAATAATTTGGTATGAACCTTTTCCTCAAAAGAACTTTCATTTGAGACCTACTATCAATGGGAATGTCTCCCACACGCCTTCTCATAGTAACCAATTGATCCCACCAACTGTGTGCATAGTCATGAAACTATGTGGCTGCAATCTTGACTCGATTCTCCATTGTATATTCTTGGCAATTAAAAACCAACTTGATCTTCTTCTCCCAATCTAGATAGGTGTCTGGGTCATTAATACCATGGAAAGGAGGTATTTGAATCTTTAACCCAGCCAAATTATTCTTAGGTGGCGGTCTCTCTTCATGCACACGCCTTACTCTTTTTTGACTAGAACGAGATGATGAGTAATAATCACGGTTTCATTCAAAGCATCCACAGGTCTAGGATTGATAGGCACTTGTTCATGTTCTGATGTAGATCAAGTTTTTAGGATGGCCTCAAATCTCTCATCCATCATCTTAGCCATAGTGGTTGTAAGCGCTTCAAGTAGGAGTTTGTTGTTGTTGCCAGATCCTCTTTCTTCGTCTTCTGCCATGTTTCCTGCAATAAATCAAAAGACGAAACAAGTAATCTGGTCCAAATAGAGGTTTGAAAAATTCAAATAGGACTCAATCTAAGGATAACACAATCGGAATATTAAAAGTTAAAATAGAAGCCCAAAAGACACCTTAGATTATTCAGCAAGTAATGGATAATATGAAGAGTCCAAAAAGAATTCTAACAATTTGTGAGTAAAAATCACGATCAGACTTAGATCTACAAGATTTATGAGTTGATCTAGCAGTTTAAAAACCTAGAAAACAGATCTAGAGAAATCGCAAATGATCCAATAGAATATGAAAGGTTTTCAGCAAATGACCAAAGTGAATATGAAGAGTTTTTCGATACAACCTCACTTGAAATGGCTCTGATACCACATAATATACTCCTACAAGTGGTTGTCGAGTGGTTGTCGAGTCTCAGAACAAAAGATAAACGAATCTAAAGCTTCAAGGAATGATCGAATCAACTTCTAGGACTTAAGGACGCTGCATACTGAAGTTTACGGGTTTGAAAGTGATTAGAACGGAATGGAAAGTCTATGGAATGATGTGAATTATCAAGAGGGATGAGAAACTCTTGATCTTCAAGCTTGCAATGATCCAGGATATTACACACGAGGGCAAATGACAAGTTTGTAGATATTACACACCACAAGATCAAACAAGTAAAGAGAGAGTTTTTGATAAAATGTTTGATGATTTTATTCACGGGAGTTGAGTACAATATATACGAAAAAATTTAGGGTTTTTGGGGCCACGAAAATGAAGGTCAAAAAAACATAAAGCCCACTTAAATCAACTTAAGAAACAAGCCCAAAAATCTTAAATAAAATCGGTCCAACTCCAAATTGATCTCCCTTGAGTAAGTAGCAATGTTGCCAAGGGGTTGTAGGTTAAGAGTGTATGCACCTTACCTCATTAAAAACCTTGTCTAAAAAACTCAAGTTGGGACAAAACTAGACCAAGAGAAAAAGAGTATAAGAGCATATACCTCCCTTAGGCAACCCTTAGCTAGCCTGAATCACAAACAATGTGGTTGGATTAGCTATAAAGCTAAGGTTGCTTTCAGTCTGATTGAGCATGGTGCCAATGGCTTTGTGTAATTTCTTGGTTTTGGTTTTTGTAATGGGTCCACTGGTATCTTCATTGCTTGCTCTAACTCCTTCGGTTGAAGTTCTTCCATGTCTTTTTGCTCTGGTTCAAGCAGCTCAGTTATTCTTATATCATATGGTCTAAGCATATGGTCTTCCTATGGTAGTACCAAACCAAAACCATTTATAATTCGTTCATTGATTCTTAAGACAAATAAAGCTCTTATCTTAGCAAATATAAGATTTTGGTCATCATTGTAATTGATATTATTGTTCGATTCTTATATTGGTAAACATTAAAATCTAACAACGAATTTGGAGTTGTTTTAGGGTTTTTTTGGCATCAAGGTTGTGTGTGTTGTGTGCAAAATAGTGTTGGAGATAGTTTAACAAAAAAAAAAATGTATTTAAAAATAGAAGTTAAAACTCTGCAGTTTCGTTCAAACGGATTCAGTTTTGTTCTCTCAAGACAACATAGAACAATCAGAATATCTTGAAACATGTTGAACTTGTAAATAGCATCAAGGGTACATTAAAAGCCTTATTGAGCAACTCTTGATAAGATCACTAAGACATTTTATCAGTTCCTGAGTCAGTTGTCGTAGCATTTTGAGCGTCTTGGAGTAACTTCATTTGGTGTTCTGCATGTTCTCTCTCGCATTGAGTCACACCAACGATGATGTCAACCATCGTTCCGGTTGTGCCAAAGAACACAAGTGGACCTAGAGACTTGCGTTTGATGCCCACTGGGATTGCGACCAATGCGCCTAGGACTGAGAATACCCATGTCCCTAGTGCACTGCACCCAAACAAAAAGTAGGAAAACTTTCACACTTTAGGATGTTTCAACTCCAAGCACAACAACAACCACTTTTACACACCATAAGATACAAGATACCGATACCAATATTGGATGCTAAGGTTACTTCTTTTTCCAAATCAAACCAATGTCGTGGTTAAAGCACAACGGTGTGAACAAGTGGAAGATGACTAAGAGTGACTACATAACTACTGACTCCATGACAAAGCTATGATTCCTAGACAATTAGAATTGATAGAAGAGTTGAGAAACAAACAATGAAATCGTATTCTTTAGTCTTTCTAATGATTAGCTAACAATCAAACTTAATAGATGCATAAAGTAAGAAACTGACTTGGAAACAGTGCACTCCTCTAGATGTTTCACATTTTCCTGACTTCCCATCTTTGATCAGTCACTGAAACGAAACAACGATCCGTTGAAGTTATCACCAGACATATCTTTTACACAGTAAGATAGAAACTCTGATGGACTGATAGATAAAAGAATATATTCAAATGGAGCAAAATCTTGGGTATTCAATACAATGTTAAAATCAGATGCACAAATGATAGGACTTAAAGGCTAGTGGAGCTACACAGTATGCAGATTCAATCTCCATGAAGCCAATGAACGCTAAACAAATCTTAGATACTTAAACACACGTAAATCAATGGAGCAATCTCTTTGCGGAAACTGGATTGTAACTGCGAGTATAAATGAACAATTTCCCAGCTTTTTGTTTGTAATTTAGGTAAATAGCACGCAATGAGCTGAAATAAAACTAGTTAAGATCCGGATCGTATAGAGTAGTTGCTCAATTAAGAATCATCACCAGAGAACTTGGAATTATCGGAAGATGAACAAACGAGAAACGCATAAAATAACATGAACAAACGCCAAAAAAAACCAAATACATCTAACCAAACCACAACGAAACGACGAAATCGCAGGCAAAGATAAGGAAATGATTGTTACCAGACGAGAAACGAAGATTAAGTAATGGTTCCTTCCTTTATCGGTTATACTCGGAGAAAGAAGAAACTCGAAAGAAAGGGGAGAGTCAAAGCCTCGCGTGACTAAAGCACGAGTCGGGTCGGGTCCGGTCGAATTAATTTTGTCAACCGGACACTAACCGAAACCGAAATTGTATGATCGTATATTACTAACCGAAACCCTCTCGTTCTCTAATTTCGGTGTCTTTTTTTTGGGTTGAAAAACGAGAGATTTGTCTCCCAACTTTATTTAAAAATAGATATTAAAATTACAAGTAGACTTGTATACCAAAGAAACTAAAAGAATCACTAGAGATAATCTTATGGACACAATTCGAAAATGAATGAAAGAATTAGAATAGAGCAGTACCATCAGATGTAAAACAACACACAGAAATCTTCTAAATCTTTGTATATAGAAAGCAATAAACAAGTTACAGTTATGTTTACTCATATTTACACTGAACCACACTTTGTTCAATACTGACTATTTCTATCCTACCCAAGGCTCACACAGCACTACCACCTTGTAGCTGCTGTAACACTCTCTGTATCACTTACCAACCAATCACTCTTAACACTCGAACTCTCTATTTTCTTCTTTGAAAGCTCAACGTTTCCAAGCAGCTTGAGCACTACTTAAATAGTCTCAGTCCTTCTAGGGCACTCCTCTATTTTCAGGAAACCTCCAAAACTACTCTGCACCTTATCCTTGATGCAGAGCCTTAATTCCTGCTGAGTCCTGCAGAGTCATCAGAGTTAACTTCCTGCTTCCCTCCTGTTTCGCTGCTGCAGAACGCATCCGGGTAAGGTTAGCTCTTCCTTTCCTTTGCTGCAGACTCTTGTCTTTCCATTTTGGTGCAACTCCTCTGCTGCACACAAGCCTTTTAGTCCGGCGAATCACACAACGCCACCTCAGTACTATCATGTGAATAAGCTTTGCCACATCAGTTTCTTTATTACTTCACGTGATCTTTCATTCTCCCCCTTTATATCTGAATGTGTCAACTCAAGCTCCCTGAAAACAAATGTTGAAACAGTAGACAGACACACAAGAACATAGAACACAAGAGTAGATCGAAAACAAGATTCATGATAATATTAAGCGAAAAGTAAGTTCCAACTTTAAGTTTCAACAGCTAACACACTTCAAAAGTACAAACATAGGAACAAAAGCTAGATAGTCTAATAGATGAAGTCTAATAGCATAGCATCTTTAAAAGGCATCAGATCCATCAGAGTCAACTACTTCTTCATCATGCGGGCCTGAGTCTCCCCCTGCTTGAGTGCACAATCAGAGACAAACATGGTTAGAAGTAATGAACGACCAGAATCATAGAGGGACAAGAAACACAAACCTGCGAGCTTTTTCTGAACTTCTTGCAGTTGGCAAGTGATCTTGTCCAACTCAGCTTTCAGAGAGGCTGCAGAGATCCCTGAGGCACCACCTAGGTGTTTCAGATCCACGACAAAATGAAGCGGGGATACTGGTTCTTCATCTTCTTTNACAAAATGAAGCAGGGATACTGGTTTTTCATCTTCTTTGAATTGCGCAGGCTGGAGTTGGTACTGAAGAGCTTGGCTGATCAGACTTGGAAAGATCAGGCGGTTAGTGGACTTTTCTGAAAACTTCTCGAGAGTGAAGATCTGCTCAGCCGCAATCTGCCCAAAGTCCACATGTTGTCCATGAGCTACACGGTACATGAGTTGAGCTCGCTCAGTACTGATATGCGCCTTGTTTGTAGTGGGCAGCCAGTTGTGACAGCACAATCTATTCAAGAGCGCTATTGTTGGTGTCAGATTTTTTGGTGTAAGTTTTGCCAGATCAATAAAGCTCCCACCTGAGAGAAGAATCACAGCATCTTGTACATTCGGTGAGACATCTTCTTGATCTGATGAGGCTGTCCCAGAAGCAAGACCAAGCATCCTGTTGAGCAGATGTGGAGTGAACTCATACATGTGCCCTCGAACATACACCATAGTGGTTCCATCTGGCCTGATTTCTCTGTCCTGTAGGTTGGCGTAGAACTCCCTGATCAGTCTGGGAATGTAGGTTCCGACTTCTGTAACCGTGTTGAGCACACCAGCTCTGTCAACGATGCGCTGAACAGGGAGAGTTCTGGGATCCTTGAGATTCAAGAGNAGTTGTTGTTCAGTAAATGATCATCTCAGCAGACCCTTGTAGCGTGAGGCAGCGGCAGCAGTAGCAAAGTGATTGTTATGAGGACGAGTGGCTGGCCGGTAGTACGAAGGATCCAAGGTGCGACGTTTGGCCTGCTTCTCACGATTCAGAGTACAACGAGAGGCAAAATCCTTTGGCTGATCTTCAGTGGCATCAGTGGACTTCTCAGATTCTCCTGTTTCTGACCCTGTTGCGGCTGCTTCTTCATTAGAGGCAGAGTCAGATGCTTTCTCAGAAGACTCTTCAAGATCCTTCTCCAAATTTTTTCGAGGTGATTCTTTATGATCTTTCTGATACGGAACCACCGCCGAAGTGTTCACCGGATTAACAGGTAAAAACGGAGATGTAAAGACGATCTTCTTTGTGTCAGCGGCTGGAGTGACTTCCGATGATTCACCGATGGCAGGTAATGGGGTCTGTTTCATGGTCTAACTGAGGCTAGGGCTGGTCGGCGCTGATGGGCCATCCACCGTCTGATCAGGAAGGATTGAAGCAGGTAAACCGGTAGTTAAAGGGCTTTTCAATCTGACCTCACGATCCCCAGATTTGGCATCATCTTCGTCTGAATCTTCAACCACGACTTCATCCTTGGAAGTCGAGGCGTCAAGAGTCGAGCTTTGGCGGCGGGTGGTTTTGCAAAGAGAGCTCCGGCGGTTGAGATCGCCTTCTACCCTGGGATGCTTATGGGATTTCTGGGTCGGCTTCGATGGTGGTTTCGGCAGAGATGGTGGTTTTGACGGAACCGACGGTTGAGTTGACGGTGTCGCTTGAGCAGCCGCCGGGTTTGCTTGGTTGAACTTCTGAATGGTCTCGAGCAGTAATGCTTGAAGCGCCGGAGGGACTTGATCGAATGGAAATTTGTCTGCCATGGTCAGAAGGCTTCACCAGAGACAAGGAAGACGATAGGCACACGAGGGAGAGAGAGATTTTACGGTTTCAGTGAAAACGACAATGTGGGTACCTTCCTTTTTTAGGGTTTTTTAATCCATATTGGAATGACGATAATGCCCTCAGTGTTGTTTGTTGTACTTGCTTAGCCTGAAACAGAGAGCACTAGATTGTTCCTCCTGAGAGGCTGTCAGTTTTCACACACAATTATCTACCACACATCTCACAAACAATTTTAACAAGACACTCAAATATGAAATTTCAGCAATACTAACACCATAATTTTTATCTGATGAGTGACC
>OVBA01007062.1:0-15357 GCA_900406435.1 Lepidium aucheri
TCATTAAAGCATAAAAGGATTTAACAAAGTACCTTAAGAGCAATAATAAAACCTACAACGAAAATTAGAGAGAGTTTATTTTTGCTAAAACCATCAGATAAGCTATAAAATGATGATTAAGGGGTATTTATAGGGTTATTTGCATAACCCTAATGATCAAACCGACCTAAGTCGGTCAACTAGAAANGAGTGGTCTTTACTCTGTCCTCGCAGACTGAGGCCGAGTGGAATGGTCCGAGTGTGATAAGTTGTTTCTCCCTCGCGGTAGATAGACTGAGGCTGGCGACTGAGGTTTCCTTCCGTTTGCGAACTGAGCGATCTTCGCCCTGTGAACCACGAGGCAGCAATTCTAGTTTGAGCAAATCCTTTTCCTTAGCATCTGGTTCCAATAGCTTTGGCTCCATTTTAAGCTCCTTTTTGCTCACTTTCCTAGAAAAACTCCAAAACTCCAAATGCAAGTGCAAAAAGTGCAAAACTAACCTAAATGGACCGGAATGCATGGAAAACCTATCTAATCGAATGCAAGACAACCTAAAATAGGGCTCTAAAAGCGTTAAAAATCACACACATCATGGTGATGAAAATCACTGGAAGCGTGATTGTCCTTATAGGAATCAAAAGAGCAACAAGGATTCAGGAAATCTAGCAATCATTGACTCAGAATCATCAGCACTAATAGTTAGTTTAGTTGCCTCCTCTGATGATTGGGTACTAGACTCTAGATGTACCTTTCACATAACACCAAGGAAAGAACTGCTTACAGATCTGTGGAGTTCAAAGAAAACAGAGTTTACATGGGTAATAACACATGGTGTGAAGTTAAAGGAATAAGGAAAATTGTGATCAAGATTCCAGATGGTTCAACAACCATTCCCAATGAGGTCAGATATATTCCGGATATGGGAAGAAACCTTACCTCATATGGTCAACTAGAACATTTGGGCTGTAATTACAAAGGTGAAGACTACATGATACAGTTCTATTAGAAGGGAAAGAAGTTCATAGCAGGAGCATACATGAATGGACTTTACTATCTGGAAGGACATGTTAAGTCATCAGAAGCTAATGTTGCTAAAGTCAGTATTGATATTACGAGGAAATGGCATTAAAAACTGGGACATATGGGAAAGAGATCAATGAAGACTTTGATCAAGAAAGGATGCTTAAAGAAAGATGAAGTGAAGAATTTGAGGTTCTGTGAAGCATGTACAATGGGAAAACCTCACAGCTTAAGTTTTCAGAAAGCAAAGCACACAACAAAGTGTAATTTGGAGTACATTTATCGGATCTATGGGGCTCACTAAACACAACTCCAAGCATATTGGGTTCTCAATACTTCATTATGTATATAGATGATTTTTCAAAGAAAGTCTGGATAAAGTTCTTAAGAAAAAAGATTGAAGCTTTTTAAGTTTTCACAGAATGGAAGACTTTGGTTGAAAATCAAACTCGAAAGAAAATAAAATGTTTGAGAACAGAAAATGGGCTAAAGTATTGCAACCTACAGTTTGACAGTCTATGTAAAGCATCACGAATCAAAAGACACAAAACATGTGCTTATATCCCACAATAGAACAGAATCTCTGAGAGAATGAATAGAACAATAATGGAAAAGGTCAGAAGCATGTTGTCAGATTCAGGTCTAAATGAAGAGTTTTGGGCTAAAGCAGTAAATATTATGGTGTATTTGATCAACAAGTCGCTTTCTGCATCTATTAATTTTGAGATTCCAGATGAACTATGGTTCAATACTAAACCGATTTTATGATCATCACAATGTGTTTGGTTGTATCGCCTATGTTCATACAATTCAAAGCCATATTAATCCAAGGGCAACTAGAGGGGTATTATTGGGTTATGGTGCAGAGTCAAAGGATTATCGTATTTGGCTTCTAGAAGAAAGGAAGATGGTCATCAGCAGAGACGTAGTCTTTAATGAAGACAAGGTGTACAAAGAGTTGTGTGCAGAAAGTAAAATAGTTAAGGACGATAATCAAGAAACAGAAAAGAAAGGAAGGAAACATGTTTCATTCAGAACAAACTTAGAGGAAATCTTGGGTGAGAGTTCATATAGTGAAAGGGTTTCAAAATCAGGTAGAGCTAGTCCAGGTTATGTTCTAAAGAATATTAGTGACACGGAGAATGAGGTTGTATCAGATACATAGGATAGCTCAGAAGGAGAAACATCAGAGTCAAAAGGTACAGAAAGAGTGTCAGATACAAGTCAGAGTTCAGAACTAAGTGATTATCTACATGCAAGAGATAGGCAGAGAAGAAAAATCAAGTCTCCACCTAAGTATGGTGATGCAGATATTATCGCTTATGCATTGTCTTGTGCATATGATGACTACTTAGAAGAACCAAGAAGATTTTATGAAGCAAAGAAAAGCAAAGACATGAAGAAGTGGTTATCAGCTTCAGATGACGAAATGGATTCCTTAATTTCGAATTTCACTTGGTAACTAGTTGATGAGCCAAGCTCACAGAAGGTAATTGGTTCTAAGTGGATTTTCAAATTAAAATCGGCTATACCAAGAGTGGAGAAACCTAGATACAAAGCTAGGTTAGTAGCGAAGGGTTATGCTCAAACTGAAAGGATATATTACAACAAAGTATTTGCACAAGTTGTTAAACACGTATCTATCAGGCTCTTACTATCTATTGTGGTCAATCTTGATATGGAATTGGAACAGTTAGATGTTAAAACAACTTTTCTCCATGGCACACTAAAAGAGAAGATCTATATGAAGCAGGCAGAAGGATATGAAGTTCAGGGTAAAGAGGAAAAAGTTTGCCTAGTTAATAAATCATTATACGGACTAAAACAGAGTCCAAGGGAATGGAATCAAAAGTTTGATTCATTCATAGTAAAACAAGGTTTCAAGAAGAGTGAGTATGATCCCTGTGTCTACATTAAAGGAAAGTTACTTAAGGAAATGATCTATTTGCTCCTATATGTTGACGACATGTTAATTGCCTCTATTGATTTAGAATAGATCAACAGGTTGAAGAAAACTCTAAGTACAGAGTTTGAGATGAAAGACTTGGGGAAGGCAAGAAAGATTCTAGGAATGGATATATTGAGAGATTGATCTAAACCGACTTTAATTCTATCTCAGGGATCTTATATCAAGCAAATATTAAAGGTATTTGTAATAAGTTTCTAACATGAAGAGAAACAAACCTGGGAATTTCCAGGAAAGCTCTATAATGTGCTTTGTGTCTATCACTTCTCTCTTTCTCTATTAGAGCTTTCCGATTTCATTCTCTGTAAAATCGATTCAAGAGTTTGTTAGTCTTTGTTAAAGGATAATCCGCAAATTCTTCTACAGAAGAAAGTCTGAACTTTTTTTTCTATTCAATAATTGCTTGGATTTCAGAATCTCCCACTTAAAACAAACTATTTGTTTTTGACTTAAAATTACATCAGAATCAATTACATTAAAATCTATTTAACAATGATGAATAACAGGTGATTGTATTGTCATTACCTAAATACACACTTGAATAATAGTGTATTTTAATTTACTTTCTGAAATATATAGTTGAATAACAATAGATTTCATTTTAGACTTAAAATACAATACAATCCAAAACAATAAAGTCTTCAATAACCCATCCTTATATTTTTTAACTGGCACGCAAAATTTCCTTACGGTTTGTTGTGTTTCTTCTATGTGGAGTAAATTTCTAGAAAGCAGAATTTCATTTAGGTCTAAGTTCTTACAGTTTTACCAAGCTAATTGGTAACTCCTCTTTCATGCTCAATCTTTTTGTGAAAACTAAATATGTGTTTCTAGTTATTTTTATTTATTTTATAATATTTATATATGATATTTGTTTTCTTTTTTATTCCATGATTTGTTTTGTATATGTAAGTTTGTTTTTATATATACTTATATACTAAAATTAATTTATAATGATGAGCAGTGTTGTAAGAAAAATATATTTTTTGATATCTGTTAATTTTGGTTTTGATGCAATATAATTTTTGTATATAAACTTTTTGACTCGTGTCATTTAGGTTTTTAAACCTATGCTCATATAGTTTTTAAGACCCATATATATTTAATTTTTGGATTCACGTTCATTTAGACTTTTAAACCATATTCATTTAGGTTTTTAGATCTATATTTAATTAGATTTGTAGATATGTGTTCATTTAGGCAAACAAGAGGTCATTGTTCATTTAGGCACTTAAACTTATAGTTTAAAAATTCAATATTCTTTTTGTCAATACAGGACCACAACTTACCGACACATTAGCCAAGTTCCTATATAATGTAGTAAATGGGACTCGACCAGTGTTTGCCTTCACTTTAAAAACTCAATGTTAGTATCCTAAAAGTAACAATAATTTTTAAAGTTTTAAGAAAGAGTATGAGTTGTATCTGTTTAGTTTTATGAATCTTACTAGGATTATACCCAGTAGGATTTGATTATTTTTCAAATTTTATTCATTTAGGTTGTTAGATTTGTGCTGATATTTTTGAAAATTGTTTTTGAGATGTTTATTCAATGACTATAACTCAAACCAAAATTGATTTGTATTATAGGAATCATCCAAAAAAATAAACAAATGAGTCCTAAATCTATATATCCAAAAAACTAAGTTCGAACATGAACCGAAACCAAAATCCAAAAAATACCATAAATGAGTCTTAAATCTATGTATCTGGAAAACTGAGTCTAAACCCGAACTTGAATCGAATCAAGAACCGAATTTGTAACCGATATATTTATATTAACTTTTTTGGTTTTTTTAAATATTCATTAGCTTTTAATTTTTATATATAAAGTTGTAACAAAACCTACCTTAGCCCTATTTTTAAGGGTTGTTACAAACCATATATTAGTTTTATCCTCTAGTTTATAACAAGGCCAAAATGAAAGTGTATCCCGCTAATTAATTACGGGATATAGAAAAATAAAATTTAACTTATTAGGATAAGGTGTAAAATTTTAAGATACAATTAATTAGGGATATTTTTAGATAATTAATTATTAGAAATTATTTATGATAACCTTAACTATATCTAGAAGTTCTTGATAAATGGTATGATTTGTGTAGATGTTATATCATGTATAAAATAATCAATTAATCGTATAAGTTATATTTAACTATATAAAATATTTATATAAATTATAGGAATATTATGGCGTTATATTATATATCAAGTATGATTAAATGATCGTATATAAGTGATAAGAATATTATGGTGGCATCATCATACACTAAGATAAAATATTCATGAAGAATCGAATTCATTCATTTAATAACGGAGTTTAAATTTTTGAAACTTAAATTTATCGATTATTAACTGAATTCTTTTACATAATAAGATATTATAAATGTATATGACATAAATTAAGACAAAATACATTCATACTCATAACTATTTTTTCAAATTATAAAAGTTAAAACTAAAAAATGATATGCCCTATAATTATATTGTTATCTAACTATCGAATTAATTAACATATATTAAACAGTACTCAAAAAAACTTATTTCGTGATTATGTGATTATAGTTTTATCATAATGTCCTCTTACTAAAAAATATGTTACAAGATATTCTAGACCAAAATAAACTAATATAACACATATATAAGTTAATGGTACGCTGTTTTAAAATAAGGTATTATATATTTTATTTGTATCAATAGATTAAGATCACAGAAATTAAATTAGTATATGAATATTCAAATGTAAATTAGATATTTAAAATTAATATATTTGAAATTTTTTTATAAAACTTTATAAGATTCTTATTCAGAGCACGGGTATATCTTCTTAAAACCAATATATTTGAAAAAACTATTCTAAATATAAGGTTGTATGTATATTTCAATATAAAATAGAGAAATTCTGAGTATTATCTTTATTTATACGTTTGCACAAAACTGTTCTTTTAATTTTGTTTTTGCGAAAAATGCCCCTTACTAATGAAAAAGATGAAAATGCCCACAAATTTTTTTTTCACAAAACAAATTTTTCTCTCCAAAAATATGTTTTTCTCAAATTTTTTTATAAATTTATATAGTTTTATAAGAGATCTTACAAAACTTCATAAATAGTATATTTATAAATTATTTTATAATATATATTTATAATCTTGTTTTTAAACCGTTATAAAATAAAAATTTGTAAGAAATGTGTATAACTTAAAATTATGAGATTTTATAAACCAACTTTGGATGGAAGTTTCAAAATATTTGTGTTTTACATAGTTTTACAATATCTTACACAAGTGTTTTTTGCTATATGATTACTCAATCTATGATTTTCGAAATCTATTAAGTGATTTTGATTTATATCGTTTGTTCCTTTTTGCGATTCAAGAATCTTAATTTTTGTGTTTATCTCCAAAAAATTTAGACCTTTATAACATGACTTATAAAACCTTATTATCAGTTGTGGAGGTAGTGAACAACGACGGTATTGACACCCATAATTTTTAAATCCTTATATACTTTGTTTTAAATTTAAAAATTGACCCTCCCATAAATTATTGTTTGACTACATCATATATGTATTTAATTCTAGTCCAATACAAAATATTTGACACCAATGATTAAATATGTTTGCACAACTAAAAAATCAAATAGATCCATACTAAGTGAAAACAAAAATTACTTCCAACAATAAACCTAACCGATTGATTACTTTCATTTTGTTCTCTTTTCTCTTTACATACGTTTCTTATAGTTTTTTTAAGTCAATATAGCAAATTTAGTTTTAAAATATAGTGTATTATATATTAATCTTCTTTTAAACAAGACTTTTCACTAATTTCACATGTAATTACAAAATATATTTAGGATATTTGATTGAAATTTTTTTCTAAAATAGGACAAATGAAATAATAAGCAAATAAGTGTAATAAACTATGGAAAATGAAACAGTGATAAAAAAAAATAAAAATATAAGTAAATTTATCCTATATCTTTCTTATAACTATTTGTAATGATTTTTTTTAAGATTGAATTAATATAAAAAACATTGAAAACATATTTTGACACCCATAAACATAAATCATAGCTCTACCACTGCTTATAATTTCTTTTGGCTCTTTAGGTTTGTTTCATTTCCATACTATATTTCTTTAGGTTTTATAAGCAACCTTATAAAAACGAAGTAAAACATTTGTTTATACATTTTTATAAGCTTATATAAGTTCACTTATAAAAACTACATATATAAATATATCTAAATTATCTTATAAAACCTTATAAAAACCAATTCATAAATTATCATATTAAACCTTATAAATATACTATTTAAAGTTTATGAGTTACATACATTTTCATGGGTTTAAACATCAAATGGGTCTATTAGAGATAATATTTGGGTTGATTTACTATTTTTGATCATTCTCATTAAACCTTATATATAAACTACTTTGAAATTTCTGAGTTATAATCACCCTCATGAGTTTAGGCATAAAGTGGATATGTTTAAGGTATAGTATTTAGCTTGACTTACTAATTTTGATTATTCCTTTGGGTTTATGCATCCAATTAGAGTTTAGTTTGTTTTCGTACAAGAGTTGTTATAACCATTCATTTAGGTTTAGACATCCAACTATTTTGTTTATGATATAGTATTTAGCTTGATTTACTTATTCTAATCATTACATTAGGTTTAGACATCCAGTTAGGGTTTAGTTTTTATTTCATTCAAGAATTAATATATTCATTCATTTGAACTTATGTATCCATTGAGTCTCTTTAAGATATGTTTTAGCTTAAGTTACTAAATTTTAATCATTTCCTTTGTTTAGGCATCTAATTAGAGTTTAGTTTTTTTTGTTCAAAATAGTTTATTTATAAAATTTAATAAGATAACTTATATATTTATTTTGTATATGGTTTTATAACATAACTTATAAATGTTAAACCAAAAATTGAGATGAAAACAAAATTTGAAGGAAAAAAAAAGTTTTGGGTAGAAAAAATATTTTGGTGGGAAAAAAATATTTGTAAAATATTATAATCTAAAGGTATTTTAGTTATTTGTCAATAATAAAGGATATTTTCTGAAAATGTTAAAAAATAGGGACAGAGTTGAAAATCTACTTTTTTAAGGAGCATTTTTGCAGTTGTCCCTATGAAATAATGAAGGTTAGAGAAACAAAAGTCTAAAATATATTTGGAAAATAATAAGTATAGTAGAAGATATTGTAGAGATCCTTTAAAAACTTTTAGATAAAATTTCCTTCTAAGATTAGATATTTAAGTTAAGATTATAATTAAAAAACTTTACACTTTTATTATATAAGAGATAATATTTTGGGAGAATTGCAAAAATGTCCTTCAAAAGAGGACATTTTTATCACTGTCTTCATTTTCTAGACATTTTAAAAAAATGTCTCTCATTATGGAAAATGACCAAAGTACCCTTAGATTATTATTTTGTTTTTTACAAACTTTTTTCCCGCTAAAATCCCACCAAAAAAAAACTTTTTTCCCGCAAAAAAAAATAATTTTCTGGCCAAATTCTTTTCCGATTTAAGAAAAAAAAAATCTGCCAAAAAATTTTATACGGATGTTTATAAATTTTTTTTATAAGAGAGCTTATAAAATCTATAAGGCTTTATAAGATACCTTATAAAATTTATAAGGTTTTATAAGATACCTTATAAAATTTGTAAGTTTTTATGATAGAGCTTATATAATTTATAAGGCTTTATAAGATAACTTATAAAATTTATAAGGTGTTTATAGAAAATTTATAAGGTGCTTATAAAAATTTATAACGTGTTTATAAAGTGTTTATTAAAATTTATAAGGTATTTATTAAAATTTATAAGGTGTTTATTAAAATTTATAAAGTGTTTATATAAATTTATAAGGCTTTATAAGAGAGCTTATAAAATTTATAAGGTTTTTATAAAAATTTTATAAAGTGTAAAGCTTTATAAGCGAACTTATAAATATTTTGGTGGGAACCTTTTTTTTGCGGCAAAATTTTTTCCCATACATTTTTTTATTTAAATTTTTGGCGGAAAATTGTTTTTTCACAAAAAATGAGGGTATTTTTGTCATTTTTTATTAATGAGGGGCATTTTTAAAAAAATAAACTTCAAGTGACATTTTTGCAAAAAGGTACACTAAAAAGGGCATTTCTCAAAATTCTTTTAGTCATTTTTTATTAATGAGGGGCATTTTTTAAAAGATAAACTTCAAGGGGCATTTTTGCAAAAGGGTACACTAAAAAGGACACTAAAACTTAAAAATATTTTGGTGGAAAATATTTTTTTGCGGGAAATTTTTTTTCCCGTACATTTTTTTTCTTTAAATTTCTGGTGGGAAATTGTTTTTTTACAAAAAAATGTTGAGGGTATTTTTGTCATTTTTTATTAATGAGGGGCATTTTTCAAAAGATAAACTTCAAGTGGTATTTTTGCAAAAGGGTACACTAAAAAGGGCATTTCTCAAAATTATTCTAATATTTTTCTAGTATCAAATTTGTTATAATATTTCCTAGTCAAAACAGATCAATATAACATAGTATTTAAGTTAACGCTATGGTTATATATAGAGATTATTTATCGATATACTAATTAAACAAAAAAATCAATGAGACTGCCTATGGTTACGCCTGGGAACATCTAGGCCCATTAAGCAAGTAAGAGAAGGATTCAGGATGGATCCAAGCATAGAGGAAGAGGTCCATATAAAACATCGAAAATGAATATCTGGCTCGCAGCAGCGCATCCACGAATAAAAGGAAGGATTACTGTATAGGTTCAAAGGATTATGCGCGCTGACCAAATAAGAAAATAGAATTTCGTCAAATCAAGGAGATTAATCGACACAATAATGATAACACAAATCCCGATCAATACGAATGTAATGAAGAAATCAAGAATATTTACCAAAGCATAAAGAAAGAAAAAGACAAGATATATATATATATATATAATCGGTCAACCCTTTTAGAGAGAGTTCATCCGAGAAATTACAAGAGAATAGTAAGTCCAAGATCGAGAAAGAGTTTGGCTCTAGGCAGATAAATCATTATAATCTTTTTTATTTATTTGATAAATCGTGTAAAATGGTTTATTTCTCGTTATTGTTTGTTTATATATAACAGTTTGGCGCCCACTGCTGGGCTGAAACAAGCTTTTTCTCGATACATGTGTCTAGCTAGTAAGAATGGTGACTAGAAGTCAACAAGTGGTGCTCGCAACGCAAACTAGAGAACCAGTTGCAAGCTCCATGAACAACGCAACAAATCCAGATGTGACAATGGAGTTGGCACAGAAGAAATAGCAACTGGAAACAACGTCCAAGATGTGCGACCTGCCAGCCAGTCCCATAGCGGACCCTTACAACGGTGTAACTTAGGGTGACGGTCAGACAACTGACCAAACAACCAAAGCAGAACAAATAAAGAAGCAAAAACCTCGAAAGACAAATATACAGGCAAAACAGTGCTCACCTGGAGCAGATTGAGGAAATGAAGTACACTAATGAAGAAATAAGACAGACACTAATGATCGAGTGCCAGCCCCGCCTTCCATAGAAAAACATAGACATACCGACAAGTTAGAACACGCCCACTACTACAACTCAGAAGAGGAGAGAATAACGCAGCCACCCTTATATGACATGTTGGAAAGGATCATGTCTCTAGTGCGGTAAACCAGGCAAATTACCAAGTGATGAAGACACATGTGCACTGAGCGACCATCGTCGCCCAGAACTCAACCGCGTGATTGAACAAACCCTCAACATGCCCTTCACAAAAAATATTTCGAATGCACATGTCCCACCTTCAAGAAAGCTAAAGTTCCCACGACACTCAGGGAACTCAGACCCAGCAACATTCCTGAAATCATTCTGCCTGGTAGTGGACAAGGCGTACCTTAGGTTGGAAGAACGAGACCCCATTCTTTGCCACTTCTTCGCAGAAAACATCTAGGGTGTGGCGCTAAATTAGTTTTTGCACTCAAGACCAATTTAATCAACGGATTAAAGGAGCTAGCGGAATCATTCCTCAAGCAATACTTAATCTTTATCAAGCACCGCATAACGGCAAAAAACCTGATGAGTACGATGCATGAGAGAAATGAGCCTTTACGGCAATTCTTTGATTGATTCAAAGTAATGAAAGAAAAAAAATGTACACGTGGACATTGGGACGGCCCTGCTCGCACTCGTTTCAGCATTATGGCCGACCTCGCAATTCTAAGCAAAGCTGATCCAGAACCCTCTACAAGCCTCAATGAGGCACTCCACCGGTCAGTCAATTACTCGAACTGCAAAGAAATAAGAAAAGCAGGATCCAAACAGGACAAAAAGAAGGGAAGCACACCAAGAATGAGGGACAACCACAAGGAGAAAAGACTAGAGGTGGACAGAGGAAAACATTCCTACGCAATTGCCAAGAAAAGATCATGGAAGAACTACGGATATTATGACCCAAAAAAACTTTATGAGTACTATCACGCAAAGGAACACTCCCTCGAAGAATGCAAGATTGACCAATACCTCAAAGAAGAGTGGCAAGAGGGAATGAAGAAATAAAGGAAAGACCGTAGCGACTACGCTAGAAGGGACCAAAACCCACTAAGGACGGAAAGAACATATCGATAAAATGAAGTCAATAACAAGAGAGTTTGCCATGGTTGTGAGACTAGTAAGTGATACCAGAATCCTTCAAGGAAGCAATGGACTATATGGAGATTTTCAAGATCAAACTTTCTCACTACATCATCGGTTAATGCAGGAATTATGGCTACCATGTCTTCTTGCTTGGTCAGCTGGCTTGCTTTCATGCTCCAGGGATGAGACAAATTGGTCATTTGATCATTCCTCTTACTTGGCTCAAGATGTGGATGGAGAATCCTACACTTATCCTTGTTCTTGTCATTTTTCTTGCAGCGATCACACACCATTTTTCTCCAGATGATTCTTATCAACGAGTTTCAAATTCCATATTCGAGTAGGACTTAGCACCATTGTTCTAAACCAAACTCGGGATTAAAGAGGGAAGAGGTAAGGATTATGATCAATTCAAATAGTAAGGAGATTGCACAGATAGAATAAATGTTGTGTTGTTTCTTATTGCTTAT
Source organism: Lepidium aucheri (assembly GCA_900406435.1). NCBI lineage: Eukaryota > Viridiplantae > Streptophyta > Magnoliopsida > Brassicales > Brassicaceae > Lepidium > Lepidium aucheri. The sequence goes on from OVBA01007062.1 coordinate 12,083, forward strand.
GCTTGAATGTCCAAAAGTGGATCATTCTTTCAAAAGACCTCCACATCTCTTTATAAAGTATAGAGGCAGTTACAACTGATTTGAAATACGAAAGATTACATTTATGTTTAGATTCGAAGTTATCTAAAAGATCTTTGCTAGAGTTTTGGAAATTTTCCATATCGGAATAGGAAAATTTCCATTTTCTTGCTCATGGCGTGTCACCCGAATTCTTTCTATGTTAACGAGTTGCCGAGAAAGAAGTCTTCCAAGTTAGTAGCGAATAACTGAGATGTGTCTTGAGTTAGTTTGCCTAGTTTAAGACTTAGAATTTTTTGAAGATCAATTGTTTCCCGTGGACCAAAGTAGGATTTTGGATCCACCTCTGACAATTATGATTACTGTGTTTACCTAAAGAACCTAGGACATAATGTTTATATTTACTTGCTTTTATATGTTGATGATATCTTGATTGCTTCAAGTGATAAGGTGGAGACCGAGAAATTAAAAATATCACTTAGTTTAGAGTTTGATATGGAAGATTTAGGAGATGCTAGGAAAGTTCTTGGTGTGGAAATTTTTCTAGATAGATGTAGGTACACTTAAAGTGTCTCAAGAAATTACTTAAGAAAGGTTATAAGAAACTTCAATATAGACCAAGCCAAGTTAGTTGCCACTCCAATGGGTGCTCTCATGAAATTGAAGTCAGCAACAGAACAAGAGATCAAAGCTCAAAGTGACATCATGAGAAATATCCCATATCAGAATGCAGTTGGCAGCATCATGTACGCAATGATAAGAACAAGACCTAACCTTGCTTACTCAGTCAGTCTTATCAATAGATTCATGAGCAAGCCGTTATAGGATCACTCGCAAGTAGTGAAATGGATTCTAAGATATATCAAAGGATCCACGGAGATTGGTCTTAGCTTCAAGAAGAGTAAAGATGTTGTCATCAAAGGATATTATGACTCTGACTTTGCAGTAGATCAAGACAATAGAAGGTCAATCTTTGGTATGGTTTTACAGTGGGAGAAATCCAATAAGCTAAAAATCAAATCTCCAAAAGATTGTAGTTTTATCAATAATAGAGAAGAGTACATATCTCTAATAGAAGCGTCTAAGGAAGCAGTTTGGTTGAAATGTTTTGCAGAGGAGTAAGGATTTCTTCAAGGAGCTACTGAAATCAACCGTGACTCTCAAAGCGACATAGATTTCTCAAAGAATGCAGTCCACCTTAGAGCGGACCAAACATGTAGTAGTAAAGCTCCATCATATTAGAAATCTTATAACTAAAGGAGTTTTTCAAGTACTCAAGGTAACAACAGCTTATAATCCAGCTGGTCTATTCACTAAAGTTCTACCAGTTTACAAAGTTAATAAAGCTCTTCGAATGCTTTATGTCACCACAAAGAACTGAAGGTGAAGGAGCATATGATCCACCAAGTAAAATTATGATCGTGATTAAGGTGCAGAACTGAAAATTATAGTCAAAATCAAAAAGACAGAATATTCTAAGTATGGGAGAGTCTCTATGTCGACCAGAGTCTTTCTTCAAGTCTCAAATGTCTTGTTTAGAGCATTGGTTTAAAGGGATTCAAGATTGGAGTATCGTTAAGTATAGCATTGAGGATTCGTGTATTGAATTTGATTTAGATGCAAGATCCAATTGCCATTTAACCAGTTATTTGTTTCACTTCTACAAAGAGAGCAGAAGTAGTATGAAGCAAACTAAAAAGTCTTCTTTCACTTTCGAGAGCTTGATTCGGGTACTTAGAAGTTTGTTATCATTCAGTTGTAACTCCTAATCTTCTAAGCGATTTATATAAGTGAAATAGGTTAGTGATTGTTTGGGTGGTGAGTGATGAATAGATTTCATTCCGAGAGATAGAGTTCATATAGAGAAAGAGAAAGATAGAAAGATGAGAGTTGTTCTTTATAAGCTCAAGTTCTGAGCAAGGGTTGTCAATGATGAAAGTGAATTTCGGAGCAAAGTTCCAGCGAGATGTAGGGTTCAACTTTTGAACCCGAACTCCTTAAATCCTCTATGTCTCTACTTTCTTTTCAAAGCTCTTTAATCAGCTCAAATCTAGGCTTTAGATTTAACACTCACTACAAGAAGACATACAGTTTACAACACCAATTTTTGTCCCTAATTCGTTGTAAACTCAGTATTTCCTCGTAAACTGATCGTCGTAATAAGACTTTCCTTGTAAAAGCGATGGTAATTTTGCAAGTGCGTGTTTTTGTTGTAATTTCGTCGTAATACGTCCGTTGTAAAATCGTTGTAAACCTTATAAGCATCATTGTAAAGTCGTTATAAAGCAAACAATGTGAATTCGTTGTAACATTTACAACGATTTAACAACCACAATTTTACAACAAATTAGAGAGAATTATTTTACAACGAATTAGAGAGGATTATTTTACATCGAATTAGAGAGGATTATTTTACAACGAATTAGAGAGGATTATTTTACAACGAATTAGAGATGATTATTTTTACAACGAATTAAGGACGATATGTTTACAAGTAAATCGTGACAAAATATTTTACAACTAAATAGGGACGAAATAATTTACAACTAAATAGGGATGAAATTGGATAATTTTTTTTAATAATTTAATTTAATATTTTTTGTTTAAATTAAAATTTTAGAAATGTTTTAAATTTATTGATTTTATAAAATTTATAAATACTTTTTACAAAAAAAACATTAGAAACACAAATCTAGCGTAAAATTTCATTATAAAAATATGTTCTTCGGGCCTCTTGCTCCTCAACCACTCTTTCGTTCCAATCAAAATGTGTCTCGGCCGGAGGTTAGATCTCAAGGTTGACGCCGGCGGGTATGCTTACGGGAAGCCATAAATATAAATCTACAAAAATAAAGAAATAATGTATTACTAATCTAAAAATATAAATCTAAATTCCATTCATAAGTATTAAATTATATTCTAAATATTACCTTCCAACCTAACTACTAAATTAAATCTAATTCCAAAAAAATATTGAAAAAATAAAACTAGAGAGAGGTTAGAGAATACCTTAGAGAGAGAAAAGAGTAGAGATGGAATGGCAAGGAGAAAGGAAGAAACGCGTTGGGTATATATAGGAGAGTGTTTCTTCATAAATATGTTGTAATGTAACAACGATTTTACGACGAAAACCTTAAATTTCATTGTAAAATCGTTGTTATATTACAACGTATTTATGACGTTTACATGTAACAACGAATTTACAACCTTAGTTACTAATTTTATCAATTGATAAATTATATGATTATAATTATAAA
>OVBA01007063.1:0-15532 GCA_900406435.1 Lepidium aucheri
TCAAATGCAAAACTAGCTCATATGTTGACTTGTAGACTTTATTTTAAGTCTGCAATTGAAGTAGACTTAAAATTAAGTCTACTTTCTGCAAAAAAAAATGAAAAAATGGTAATGAGTTAGATTGAGCTTGAGATTACCTTCAATTACTGCCCAGAACTTTGAGTCAAGTTTACACCGACGAAACCCAATCGTTTTTAGTGCTAAAACATAGAAAACAAGAAGAAACAAGAAGATATAAAAATTTGAAATGCAAATGAGAGAGTTTTTTGGATGAAATTGGTGAGATAATAGAAGAATGTGATGTTATGTTAGTGATTTAGAGCTTATTGAATCCGAAAATGGTAGGTAAGTGAGCATTTAGATATGGTATTGTTGTAAATAAGTTGTTTTGTCACAAAAATTTATGTATTTTCAAGTCATTTTCGGAATTTAAAAAAAAAGAAAAAAAATTAATGGCATGATTGAAATTATATAGACCCACAAGGTTTTTTTAGTAAAAATTTTGGAGAGAGAAAAATGGGGGTCAATTTTGCAATTGACCCCAAAAATTGAGTCATTTTTGAAAGAAGCCCTAATTAAAATATCAAATGTATATTTTATGAGTTATGAAAATAGTTTTTTCTTAACTATTTATCAAAATATTAATGAATTAAATTGATGTTAATTTAATAATATGATTATAAAAAATTAAATTTAATAATAGAATTATAAAAAATATTATTTTTAGTGTGAGGTTTGATGTTGTGGTTGAAGATGAAAATTAAAATAGAACACAAAAACTCTAGATTCGGTGTTATTTTTTATATCAAATTTGATGCATTGGTTGGAATGCCCTAACTTGCTCTTGTGTAAAATTGATAAAAATATCTGTTATATTAAATTAAAAAACAGGGATATTAGACATGCAACAATTTGATAAGATAAAATCACAACTTTGATTCTCGAGCTCAATTTGAAATCGTTGACATCATTAATGTTGCTCTCATGATCTCGATTCATCAATGTTTTAGGGATCACAAATCTTTCTCTATGATTTTGATGTTTCATTGTTCATTTCTGTTTCTTTTGATTCAATATGGATTGCTATCTAGGAGAATCTTTGATTATCATTTGATAACGTTTCAGACATATCATGTTTTATTACTACTTAGAAGGTGAAACAATATCTCCATAATTCCGATTTTCCTTCTGTCTGATTATGTACAGCTTGATTATAGGATTTAGTTCCCATCCTCAAATCGTTTTGTTGATATGTCATTATCTATTACTGTGAATTGTTTGATATCTGATTTTACACACTTAATATCTTGTAATCGTTTTCAACTGATGACTCAGATTTTATGGATTTTTTAAATTCTGATTTAATTTTGAGTCTGGCCTATTTAAACCATTGTACAGTTCAAATTGAAAACATCACTAAACAGCTCACAATCATGTCTTTCTTCATTCTCTCATCAACTTTGTTATTCACTTTTATTTTTCTTGGATTTCCTGTCGAGGTCCACCACACCAACAAGATGTCGCAGTTAACTCTTGGAAAGCAGACTGCAGACTCACACTCACCTCCTCGAAGACACAAAATCAAAGTCCCACAAATTGATAAATGCGGCACTGGTGGCTAGAGGATCTAAGATGATTCTTGGACGATGTCTCAACCCTTTGGCGCATGATGTTGATTCATTCATCTATATGATGCCTCGTTTTTGGCATATTAAAGGGAAAGCGGCTGGCCTAAACCTTGGTAATGGCCGCTTCAAATTTGAGCTCACTTCAGTTAATGATTATGATGAAGTCCTACGATATGGGTCCACCAGGTTTGGCAACTAAATGGTAGCTTATGCAAAGTGGAAGCCATTAGTAGATGCTAACTATTCGAGCACCAATTTTCTATCCACAGAATCATGGGAATTCCGTTTGAAAGAGAGGAAGCCATCTATCGCTTTGTCGGGTAATCACTTGGCGGGTGATAGCCATAGATGTCGAGAAAGATAGAGTAAGGTTAGAATTTCCATGTACAAAACCTTTAATATTCTCATATTCCCTTTAGTTTGTTGAAGGTCAAGAATTCCAACTCTTAATTGAGTATAAAAAATTGGAAGGGTATTGTGGCCTTTGCTATCGGATGACACATGATGCATCCAATGGTTACAAGGCTAGAAGAAGGATAAAGATGTGTCAAATGAAGAGAAAAGGAAGCATTCAGGGTCTGATAGACACCTCAGCTACAAGGCGGCTCTAAATGCTAGTAAAAAATATGCCAACTCAAGCCGTGGGATCCAAAGAGGCAGATCAAACAGAGCTCATAGCTCTCGGACCCAATTTGGTGATGTCTTACCTATTGATAATGTTTCTGTCAATGTTTTCAGGTCAATTCCAAAGCGTACTCTGTAGATCAATGAGGATAAACACAACAACATGGTTGCCAGAATGCATTGGTGGCACCATTTCCTACATCTCCATGTTATGTGGACAAACACCAAGCTTCAGGATCATCAAATAGGGGTTCACTCTCTTCGAAGAAAACTAAAAGGAACTTGTTATCTGAACTTGACACCAACAATGTGGCTAATGTTGAGTTCGTTCATCGTAGTGACAATGCATTGGTCACAATGACTGAGGAAAAAGTGCAAAATGATGATCATTTAAGTGAAAAAAGTGATGGCCCACATAAAAAGGGTAAACCATCACTACCTAACAATGATGTGGAAATGATGCAAGATATAGAATTTGAGGAAAAGAGAGAATACATAGCTCAAGAAGTAGCGGAGCATGAGGAATTTCATAAAGGATATGAATTGGAGGAAAAGCCTGCTCAAGAGACCATGGTTGCAAGGCCTCTACCAGGACCGAGCAAGCCTTCAGTGAAGATTTCAACCCCTCTCCCCTCTCTGTGGGGTCAATTTCAGTAAGATGCAGTTTTGACAGCCATGTCACCTCGTAAGTCACCAAAGGATGTCAAGATGAAAGCAAAGAAGAACAAGGAGTCAAGAAAGGGCTCCATGAAATTTTAAAAAAGTATTTTAACTTATATTATCAACCCTTGGTTAGAATTGCCAACGTAATTATAATCGGTTTACAATAAGTTTTCTTAAGGAGATTTGGAAGAAACATAAACCAGACTTTTTGTTCCTTTCAGAGGAAACTAAGAATATTATTTTTATGAAAAAAATTCAATCTCACTTAGGTTACAATATGTTAACCACGCTTGAACTAATTGATTTAAGTGGCGGATTGGCCTTTTTTACAATGATTTTCTAAATGTCACATTGAACCACAAGGACAAAAGAATGATAGGTATTTCTTTACTTGTCAATGGTAAAACTATTAGTATAACTTTTCTTTATGGTGAGCCAAATCAAAATTTAAGGGATAGTGTTTGGGAACGACTCACGTATTGGCATTTCCTGAATTTTTCTCTAGTTAGTTATTGGAGATTTCAATGAATTATCGGGAAACCATGAGGAACAGGAGGGACTTTAAGACACATTAATTCCTTCATATCATTCAACACTATGCTTCCCTGGTCTTATTGAATTTCCAAAGATAGGAAATTCATGGTCCTGGAAAGGAGTTCGTAATGATGATATTGTCTGATGTATCCTTGACAAAGCTTATGGAATAACAGATTGGTATGATTTATTCCCAATGTTTGAGGTTGGATATCTTTATATGATTGGTTCAGATCACAGACCAATCATTGGAAGATTCTCTTATAAAATTACCCGCCACAAGCACCAATACATTTTTGATAAACTATAGATTGGGAGAGATGGTTTTAAAGAAAGTGTTGAGTGAGGTTGGAAAGGTATTTCATCTCGTCGCAGGATAACGCTTACAGGGCGAATTAGAAACTGTAGGGAAAAGTAGAAATATTTCTTCAGGATGGCAGAGGATAATTATGTCACAAAAACACCTTGAGGATTTACAAAATGACAATTCTACAGATGCAACGGATATAGCTATCACTAAACTGGAATTAATACATGATTATGCAGATGAAGTAATCTATTGGAAGCAAAAAAGTAGAAACAAGTGGTTTAAAGAGGGCGATGAGAATACTAGGTTCTTCCATGTTCAAACCAAACAGAGACGGGCAAGAAACCAAATCATTGGTATCTCCAATATTTGGGACTGGGTAATGAAGCAAGGGAAATTCTCGAGGAAGCTACCCGTCTAATCTACTTTCTACGAATGGCAGAATATGTTCTCACACATAATTTGAAACTGAACAAAAAATTATAGATAATGATAATTGAATGTTGATGGCTAGGATATAGAAGAGGAGGTCAAAAATGCTCTTTTTTTATGGATCCCGGAAAGACACTTGGAGCAGATGGAATGAAAGCCTTGTTCTTCCAAAAATATTGGAAGGTTACCAAATCATATATGACTATGCTAGTAAATTATTTTTTATTTCTAGTACCTTTGAAAAGGGTTTAAGCTAGACTAACATATGTATCATTCCAAAAAATTCTAAACCAACAAAGATGACAAAATATTGACCAATTAGCTTATGTAATGTTTCTTATAAAATAATTTCTAAGTTTATTTGTATTCGATTATGGAGGGTCTTACCAAAGTTAATATCTGAAACACAATTAGTCTTTGTAGATGGCCGACTGATTTCAGATAATATTTTTATTGCCCATGAAATATTTCATGCCCTTCATAAAAACAAAGCAGTTAAGGAAAAGTTCATGGCTATTAGAACAGATATGAACAAAGCCTATGAAAGAGTTTAATGGAGCTTTGCTGAAAGATTATTTCATCAATTTGGGTTTAATTCTAATTGGATTAGTGATTCTGCACATATAACCGTTATAAAATATTCAATTCTTATTAATGGTGAACCGAGTGGAAAAATTGTTCCTCAACGGGGATTCACAAGGGAGATCCTTTATCATCATACATATTTATACTCTGTACGGAGGTCCTTATATCCAGATTAAGGAAAGAAGAGCATGGCAAAGTTATTACTCGTATCTCTATCGCAAGATAGAGCCCGCAAATCACACACTTACTATTTGCAGATAATAGCCTTTTCTTTTATAAAGCTACAATAGAAGAAGCTATCCAAATAATTAGAATACTAAATGAGTATGAGGAGATTTCAGGTTAACAAATCAATTTTGGTAAATCATCAATACAATTTGGACACTCTCTTCCTCAGAGTGAGAATAAATCTCTCCATCAGACATTAGGACTTAACCAAGTAGGTTGTATGGGATCCTACCTTGGTCTTACAGAGAATATTGGCATAGCTAAAACTAAAGTCATTGCTTTTGTTCGAGAGACGTTACAGGAAAGGATCAATAGATGGTCTTCAAAATTCTTGTCTAAATATGGTAAGAAAGTACTAATAAAATCAGTACTTACGACGTTATCAATTTATGTTATGTCATGTTACATATTACCAAAGACAATAGTAAACAAATTAGAATCTGCTATTAAAAATTTTTGGTGGTCTAATTCAGAATAATCTAATGTGGTTCATTGGATGAAATGGAAATAATTATGTACACCTAAAATAGAGGGAGGCTTAGGCTTCAAAGCTTTAGAGGAGTTCAACCCCACCCTCCTGGATACGAAAGTCTGGAGATTGATAGACTATCCTGATTCTTTATTTGCAAAAGTAATGAAAGGTAGATATTTTTAAAAATGCATGCCCAATGACGGCAAACATGACCTCAAAACCTTCATACGGTTGGAGAAGTATCTCTTCATCTAGGTCATTGGTTGATAAGGGTATTATTCGCAAGATTGGTGATAGGAGAACCGCGGTCTAAAGAGATCTGTGCATCCTTGATGTCTTCCAAAGACTGATGATGGGAATAGACTAAGAGATTTACCCGGACCTAACAGTTGATCAATTCATTGACTCTCATACCAAAACCTGGTGTGAGACCATTCTTAGACAATATTTTACCCCCTTGATGTTCAGTTGATTATGGGCATGGCATTACCCCGTAAGCCAAGATCTAATTCTTGGGGTTGGCGTTTTACTAAAACAGGTTGTTACACAGTAAAATCTGGGTATCACACCGAAGAGACAAATTCATTACTTGAGGTGGGAAGATTGGGTCCAAATTTCACAGCCTTATAGACCAAAATATGGAAGATCAGATGCCCCAACAAGATTAAATACTTTATGTGGCAAGCCTTGTCAGGGAGGGTGTGTTGCAACTAAACACAACCTAAATAAACGTGGAATCAATTGCGATTCCAAATGTAGTAAATGTGGGGCAGAGGAGGAGTCGATAAACCATATTTTGCAATCATTGATTCTAACTCATTTTTGAATCCCATTCAGCAGAATATGTTCAAGGATCTTCCTCATAAACACGTTTCCGCTTGCAGGTGAAACAAGCGGAGTGGGACCAACGGGATCAGCCACTAGGAAGTTAATAAGACTCAGAATTTTCCCTGTGTTGGGGTTGGAGGTATGATTAGTAGGCTTAGTTATCAAGTTCTCGTTTAACCAGAACTAGATAAAGCTATAAGGAGAGTCTCTAGAATTAACAACTAAAAGAAAGATCGATTCTTTGGGATCTTTCCTTCATTTAAACGGAAGGAAGAATACACAATTGCCATTAGACAATTCTAATAGAGAAAATGATCTATATTACTTCGTCAAGTTATGTTAAAACTTTGGCTCGTAAACACAAAAGCATTGTACGGATTTAAAAAAAAAAGGTTAGGCTCGGGTTTATTGGAAGATTTGGATATTTCAAAACTCCATGGACATACAGAAGAGAAATGTTATCCCCACGCAGACCAAGACAGAACTTTGACTTGTTCAAATAACAATTAAGGTGGAGCAGGGTCAGGAACAACGAATCTAGTTATGATAAACGGATCCATTTTAAAAATTTGTTATTTCATGCCCTTTTTAATTGTTCTCCGACAATTCAAACTTGGGCTTTATCAAGTATTTTTCTGCTGTAAACATTTTCCAGTAAAATCATGTTGGTATAATCTTGATTATTTATTATGGTGAATTCCAGATAACGTAGACGTGAAAGTTTTTTCATGGGTTATTTGACATATTAGGAAAGCACGAAATGACTAATGCTTTTCAAATGTGGATACAAACCCAAATGATATTATTATCCAGGCAGAAGCTTCGGCGTCTGAATGGTTCAATGCTAGGCATACAGAAACAAAAAATCCCCAACCCAAGAATATTAGCTCAACATCGCTTTGGTCAGGGGTGGATGTTTCTTCTATTAGTCACCCAGGATTCATCGGTTGTAGATATTTGTTGATGGCTCGCGGAAGAGCTCAGACCTATATTCAAGACTAGGATGTGCCTATTTTCCTGATTCATTTGAAAGGGATCGCATGGGGGCTCAATGTATTTGACGGAGTACTTCTGCTTTACGCTTGGAGGTAGAAGTCGTGCTTTGGGCGATGGAATCCTTATTATCTCTTCGATTTTTTAAAGTGGAATTAGTAACACATTATGTGGGCATGCTGAAGATAATGCAGAGTCCAAGAGAGTTGCCAGCTTTCCAGACATATCAGGAGAATTTCTCAGAATGAAATCTCTTCTTCATATTTTCTCTCTTCATTCGATTCCAAAATCTCTATACCATAAAACTGATGATCTCGCTCGTCATATTACAAAATCGTCTTTGAATTTAATGTTGTGACTTTGTATTCTTCTAAGATGTTCTATTAGTATATTAATGAGTTGACAACAAAAAATTCTTCACCGTTTAATTCGTTTTAGTGTTTACAAAAAAAAATTGTTCTAATGAATGTGTTCGAAAAACAAAGACTGTTACTTTGGAATTAGGGACACTAGGATATTAGAGAATGGGAAGATTATTAACTAATTGGGCTTCAACCAATAAGTTGAATCTTTTAATTACTTAATTATTTTATCCTTTCAAACTCTTGGCCTTTTGTTTTTTTTTCATAAAAGCCATGGCTTTTGTTACTCTCTCCCTACACCTATTGGTAGGATTTAATCGTATTAATTGATATTCAAGTTCCAATTTGGTATAATCTGATAGTATATAAACATTGCAGTTCTTTGTAGGATAATATATGAGCTTTTAACATCTAGTGGATATGTGAATAGGAAATCATGTGACTCATGTTGATTCTTAATTGGACTCATTCACCAACTGATGTGCATTCATTCTTTCTTTTGCAACTATGAGTTGTTTGTTTATTACTACCAATGAAAGCAATTATAGGGGCTGTAGAATATATTTGTAACTTAAATAAAACAACAACTCTCTACTTTTTACTACAAATATAAAACATATTAAATTTCTTTAACTGAATATACACTTTTCTAGATCAAGAAAGAAAAAACAAAATCATGTTAACAAAAAGTCTAAAAAATAAAGACTTGATATATAGAGAAATTGTTGACAATGCAACCTAGATTGTTGATTAGATTGGAAAACAAAACCCAAGTGTAACAATTTATATAAATCATTGAGAAACAAATAATTTCAGCCTTGCTAGACTTTAGGTAAAGATCTTGGACTTTAGTTTTCAAATAACAATGGTTTTTTTTCTTGTCACAAAAATAACAATGGTTTACTTTGTTAAAATTTCACATATATTATCCATAATTGATATAATAATAAAAAAAAATAAGAAAGAAAATTGTCACTGTGAAAACTAGACTTGAAAGATTTAAGATAAAAATATCGAAAAGACTTATTTAAGAAAAGAAAAGAAAAAAAAAAGAATGTAAGGAAAAGACATTTGGTGTTCTCGTTTAACTTTCTCTCCTTTATATGAAACTAACCCCAGTTCAACCCTTCCTTCTTTGACCATTCTATTTTTTTTACGATTTCGTGTTTACTACTACTATTTACCTATGACATTACTTTAAGTACATCATTTTATTCTACATTCAATATAATACTATTTCTTAAGTTAAACATTGAAGCTCCAAAGATATGGACCCCGTAACTTTAGATTGTTAAAGAGGGATCCCATGAGAATTAATTCTTTTTTGTTATATATATATAGTTATTCTTTTCTGCGATTTGTACACTTACCTCTGTTTCATTTATTTTTTCCGAATTTAACAAAGCCAATTTCTTTTTCTGCCTATGTACTAAACCTTCACAATCTATATTCACATATGTATATAGTTATTTATATAATATAAATCGCTCACCACAAAAATAAATTTAGCCCTTTCCCCAACCCAAAACTTGATTGATCATCTCAAATTTATATTAAAATAAAAATTCCAAATCACCTTCGTCTCTCTTTGAGATTACCTTTATACCCCTCCTCGGCGCAGCCTTTTTGCTTCTTCTTTTTTTTCTATCACATTTCCGTTGAGCAAAAAGCCGAGAATGTTAGTTAATATTCTTAGCCTTCATCTTTAGCCGTCTTCAATGAAGATCCTACTGATGAAATCTCTGAACCTCTTGGAATAGAGTTTAGGATCAACGGCTGAGATTGAAGAAGGATCTGCTTGTAGTGACTTATACGCATGCTCGATTCTTTTAGTTATGTCATAGTCTTGCAAGATGTCAATAACTCCGAAGTAGAGAACAACTTCGTACATCTCACTGTGAGATGGATAGTTGGCTCCTCCTGATTTGTACTGATCGAAATCGCTTCTCCGAACCATTCTTTCAGCTCTTGCCGGCATGTTTGCACCTAATCGGATTGATGGTTTCCTGTAAAGAATAGAAAAAAATAAAAAACATATTGCATTTTAAGCACAAATATGATGAATCATGACGTTGATTGATTCTTTTATGAACTACTACAAGGATCCTACAGGAGCACATGTGTTGTTTCACAGGATGGCCTAGCCATTTAAATCATTCCTACACCCATTAATAATATGATAATCTGAAATTAAATCTCACAACCACTCCATGTCTGCAATAATCCAAAGTCTATAAATGCAAAAAGCTTTGTTTTGTGAAGTCAACTTCTTATATTAAAGATTAATGATTGTCGACATATAGGTGTTTTTTTTTGTACCTGCCAGCTAATATCCGGTCCATGTCTTGAAGTTCAGCCTCTAGGAAGCGACAGCCACGCATGAATTTCTCTTTGTGATATGAATCTATCCTACCTGCAAAAGACATTGACATAAATCTCACCACAGGTCAACTTCAATGCTCGGACACAGACAGAGAATGGTGCCTAAAATTACCAGATCTCAAAACAAATGGAGAAAGCCCCATCTTTTCTCCTGTGTTGTCATCGCGGAAGTGAACACCAACTAGAAGGCTATAATCCATTATTTTCTCGGCTTCCAAGAACTCACAGTCGCGTTTTATTTGCCTGATCATGAATACCAATGAGTATTAGACACATGCTTAGGTTGCTGGATACTTGTCAAAACAATGAAAAACCTGAGAAGCATGGAGCTTACTTCATAAGTTCTTGATACCAGTTTCTCTGCAGACGGAAAGCAAAATTGAGATCAAGATCTTTGAGAGTCGTGGTCTCATCAATTTCCCCTTCAGGCTTTGCAGTACTCCGTCCGTGGGAAGACCCTTTGAGGTCAAACCGTCTCTGGATTCTATACTCAGAGCAGAACAAGTTGCCCATGACGATAAACCGAGTCTGATGAAAACAATGGTAAGCACAACAGTAAATTATCTGGACACTAAGAGACTCACGAAGCTTTAGATGAACAAACACAAACCTTTTGGCCACCAACAGGTTTGATACAATGAACACCGTAAAATCTAGTCACGAGGGAATTTTCGTATTGGCAGAAATGTTTGTAGTAACTTGGAAGCATTCTCAGAAGCACCTGGATAGAAGAAGACAAAAGCGTATTTAGCTAATGACAAACTTAGTGGAGCTTATGGTTGAGAAAGTAATGTGAAAGCAAAGCAGGAAAGAAACAAAATGGTGTCCCTTCCGCAAATTAAGTAAATTAACTAAAACCAGGACAAGCAAATACAAAGATGACAAGAGCAAGGTCATCAAAAGAAGATGAGTCGACAACTACCAACCTTGACTTCCGATTTCTTCACCGTCTTGATCATAAATTTATCATCTTGAGTAAGGTAAAAGAAGCTTCCACTCTTTCCGGGTGAAGATAGTTCCCGGAGAGCATCATTTCCACAAATAGCTACCATATACTCAGCCGGATCCACTTGGAAAAGCTCCCTTAGACGTCTAGAAACAAAATTTCCCCAAAAAGAAACACAAGTCATCACAAATACGTTCAGAATCTTCTCAACTAAACCCATATTTGGGTATAGCCACATCACCAAACCTAAACGCATTTAGCAATTTGCTAAATAGATAAACTAAAAGTTACCTGAATACCAAAGGACAATAATCCTTCCACCGGAAATCCACTGATTGATGTGGAGGTGTGGTTTTAGTCCCTTCCGGTGGAAACCTTGTCCAAAATTTCTCTTTTGGATGGAAATCAGTCTGTTTAAGATCCCGAACAATCGAAGCATGTTTGCCGACAGAATACCTAATTCAATCACACACAATCTTCATTAGAAACAACAGAGAAGCTATTATGAAAAAAAAGACAATCAATCGATTTACCTGATTCCTAATTGCAAATTGAGCATCAGATCGTATTTCTTATGCCCTTTAGAAATGGTCTCCCCAGGTTTCTTAGCCTCGCCATTAAACCAACAAGGATTCTTCTTAAACTGACGAAAGCCACCACGATCCACAGAGACCCTGTCTCTATAAATCATTGAAGCTTCCACATTATCAATGATATCACAAGTGATATCTCCAGCTTCGCCATCAGATTCCCAAATACAGATTCTCGGGAAAACCTTCTCACCTCCCAAGCTTCCAGCTCCACTATCAACAGAAGATCTTTTCCTGGTAGCCACAATCAAATCATTTTTCTCAATTCCGTTAAAGAAGTTTTTCATAATATTACTCTCATTCCAAGCTCCAACGCAAGATGTTCCATCGCTCCAAGTGAAAACTCCACTGCCTTTAGGAACTCCATTCTCCCATAAACCTTCGTATCGGTTCCCATTAGGCCAAACAAGCAAACCTTTCCCAGAAATCACACCGCTACGCCATTCTCCGGTGTACTGATTGCCGTTTCTCCAAACATAGCGACCTCTACCATCTTGTAGATTCCGTCTCCAAGTTCCTTCATAGAAATCTCCATTGGCGTAACGCTTTTGCCCATGGCCGTGTTTCCGATCAGCAACCCAAGTTCCTCTATAAGTATCTCCATCGGCTCCGGTGAAAGTTCCGAATCCTTCCATTCTGCCGGATTTAAATTCTCCTTCATATGTAGCTCCGCTTGGCCATGAGAATTTGCCTTTACCTGAGGCTTTACCTCGTTTCCAATCGCCTTCGTACATGCACCCATCTTTCCACAGATACTTCCCGGATCCATGTGGAAACCCACCGGAGAAGCTCCCGATGTAGAGATCCCCGTTAGGAAGCGGCTTCTCAACATCCAGTAAAGGCGTGGGAGTCACGCGCCGAGTAGTTCCTTGAGATCTCGATCTCACCATTTGAGATTGAGCTAACAACAACGAATCGTCTCGTCTCTCTTCTACTACCAAAGGCAGATTCTCTTCTAAAACAACCTCTTTCTTCTTCTTCTTCTTCTTCTTCTTTCTCTTCTCAACCACACTGCTCAAAAATACTTCAGTAACTTCTTCTTCTTCTTCCTCTTCTTGTTCGCTTAAAAG
Source organism: Lepidium aucheri (assembly GCA_900406435.1). NCBI lineage: Eukaryota > Viridiplantae > Streptophyta > Magnoliopsida > Brassicales > Brassicaceae > Lepidium > Lepidium aucheri. The sequence continues at coordinate 12,645 of OVBA01007063.1, forward strand.
CGATTCACGCATCATCTACTCATCAGTAAACCTCCACTCCCCACCCCTCACAATGCTCTTCAATCTCAGAAAATGGCATTCACTTTAATTTAAAATCTAGGGTTTTACCGATTACGGCTAGATCCGCCGAAACTAAAGTGGACAAACACACATTTTTTTTCTCCGGCGATATGACCACTGGAAATTCAACCAGAAATGAGCAGAAGAAATCAAAAATAAACTTTGTTTAAGGATTAGTTTGATCAGATTCCCAAGAATTTTAAATATAAAAAAAAAAAAAAAAAAAAAAAAAAAAAAANAAAAAAAAAAAAAAAACAGAAGAGGAAAACTTGTGAGATTTCGTACAAACGCTACAAGAACATAAAAAGAAGAACAAAAACCATCAGAAAAAAATAAAGAGATAACAGAGACAGAAGAGAGATAGATAACAAAATAAAAGTCTCAAAACATTTTAATTTTATAACTCATCTGTAAGCGAGTCGACAAAATTAAAAAAAAAAATTAGGGCATGTATTTTATTTTGGAACAAAAAAAAAAAGAAGGTAGAGAGAGAAACCATGGGGAAGCGGACACAAAAAGCCCACCAGCCCGAAAAAAGAAAACCATAATAATGTTTTAATAAAATAAAATAAAATAAATGAAAACGACAGGACCGAAGCGTTTCAAGTGTAAACATGAATGAATAATATTCGAGATTGTTTCGAATTTGTCTTTCTGTAATAAAAAGCGTAAGTATGGGCTACTCAAATATACCTTATTAATTTCCTATACTCCCACGTACAAGACCAAATCATTAGTTTTCCTCTTCCTTTTTTTTATTTATTTTTTACATGTATGAAAAATTTGATAATCATGACGATTATCGAGATATCGTGATTAGGAAGCGAATTTCCAGGTGATTGTGTTTTATTACTAATTACTTAGTAGTAGTATTATTATTTTAAGAATTTTGTTCTCTTCTGTGATTAGATGACCGCTGGCTTTCATGGAGTTTTCTTTTTTAGTATTTTATTCTATTCCTAGTTGTCTCAATTTAATTTAATTTTATTCTAATGATGTTGTTATTCGTCACGGATTTTAAGTTATTTTAGGGGTCTCACATTCCCATATGGATAGTGACTGATAAACAAACTTATACTACTAATAACAACAAGTGTTAGAATTTGTTCTTTTTTTTATTAATTATAAAGATTCTACATAAGTATATTGGATATTACAAAGTTGTGCGAATGGAACATGATTCCGACTATATTTTTGTTAAGATAATTATACCACTAATTAGATTTGTTTTCTTAGACACCATGTTGATCTAACTTTAATTAAGAATTCATAAAGAACTTGCAGAATTTTTTTGAGAAACTCCTGCCCAAAAGATTTTAATATTTACTTACATTTTATATGATATAGATATAGAAAAAAAAATGAAAAACAAAACACTAGGAAAATAGGAGTTTTTACTGTTAAGTAAAATGTAAATCGTATTACAAATCTCCAAAACCCCAAAATGAAGAACAAAAAAAAACAGTGAAAATTACTTGACTTTTAACAAAGCCAAAATAACTTTGGAAAAGGTACTCTTCTCATTTAACTTTATAAGTTTTGCACTTCTGCTTTTGTGTTTTGTAATCACAAAATCAAACAACACTCCCTAAATTTCTAATAAACCTTTCAAGTATTACTCTCTCTACTTTTGATAATATATGTTGGTTCTGAGTTCTAAGGAGTACTCGGAAGTAATTAAATGCAAATACAATATGAATATCCTAATTTGTGGAGTATATGGTATCAAATAAATTACATAGTCTAATACGTATATATATGTTGATGACATATAGATTTTCGAAGTATTTAACAAATTATTAACCCTACAAATACATCAACAAGATATATAAGCTGGTCAACTCAATCACAATGAAAATTATAAGGTAAAATAAAAATCAATAGTTCAATAGTATTTCACATAATTAGACATATATCATTCTACAATTTCGAGTAGTTTGATTAGAAGTGTCAATAGGACATGATTGTGTACCAAAAATCACAACACCATAAAATCTAGACTGCAACCGTGCAAGTAAACTTCATAATTTTACACGTATTCAATTGTTTTAAACATACCTAATTTACGATTAATTATTAGTCCTATAGTTCAGAAAACAAAAATTATATCGTAGATAGTACGAGTGGTCAGAGAAGACTATAGCGCGCTTTGGTGGTTAGAGCGTCAAACTAATGCATTAAATCACCATGTAATTAATTAAATCTTTATAAAATATCGCATTAACAAAAACATAGTAAGTATTTACGAGAGAATGAATTGGCGTAATGTAATCAGAACTTCAACTTTTCAAAGAAAACAAATACTCCTTTCGTTTCATATTACTTGTCATTCTAGTCTAAATTTTTTGTTTCATTTTAGTTGTCATTCTCATTTTTAATGTAATTTTTGATATAAAAATTATCTCATTTGCCCCTAATTAAATGAATAAAATATTAAATGATTTAGAATTCTAATAGTCAAATAAAGGCATAATAGAATATTCACCTATTTTCTTAATATATATACCAAACTCTAGAATGACAACTAATATGAAACGGATAGAGTACTATGTACTCTAATCTTTTTCTTTCTCTTATAACTTATGTTAATCTTAGAAACCAAAAATAAACAAAATGTTTAGATGAATAAAATGTCTCGAAAAATCTAGCTAAGAGCATCTCCAACCGGACGGCATAAACGCCGATTTGTCGTCCGGTGAAGTCCAAGGCAACAACATCTGCAACGGCAAACGCTAATTTTTGGCGTTCGGTGAACAGTACCGCACCAAATTTGGTGTGGTACTGTTCATCGAACGCCAAACGGCAAATCGTGAAGGCGGCGGGGAGGA
>OVBA01007064.1:0-15530 GCA_900406435.1 Lepidium aucheri
ATGTTGTTGCCTTATTTTAAACTCCTTGTAGTTTTGTTTTGAACACCATGTCGTTTTCATGTCTAGGATTTTCTTATTTAAACCCTAAAGCATGCCACTTTGACGGCAGAACATTTAACCTAAGAAATTTCGTGTGTAGCAACACCTTGAGACCGAGTTCTCTAAACCCTAGATTCAAAACCATAGTGTTGAAGAATCCGAGTTCATCCTCTCACTTTGTGAATCGGATAACTCTTCTACCTATTCGCCAAATCTCTGTAAACATCTATCCATCAAACCACTTCGATTGTCATTCATCATCCATCGAGTTTCATCCTTCATCTTCACGGATCAATCATCAATCATTNTCATCCACGGGTCCATCATCGTCATCACCTTTCCGCAACCATCCATTCATTGACGGATCATCAATCTCTCATCACCAATTCCACGACATCATCATCCGATCATTCAATTCAGTTCAGCCTTCATAGAGTTGGACCTAGGGAGATCCTATCATAAGTCTAGTCAGTGGAGTCTATCGAGTCATCAGTCATAGCTCTAGAGTCATTTCTATTCATGTGGGGGATTGTTGGGCCAACGATTAAAGGATATTAAAGCCATTTGGCTTAATGGATCCAATCTTGGCTTTAGGTGAATGAGAAATGGGAATTGGGCTATAAGGCCTCATAACTTAACTTGTTAAGTTAACCCTAATTGTGCCTCTAAATCAGTTTTGAATTTTGTGGAGCTGATAAGATCACGTTCAGAAGATAATCTTATGATGAACCTCAAGTTTACGAAGAGATAAGATCACGTTCAAATTTTAACCAACTTATCCTCTCCCTCTCTTGCCTATAAAAGGAGAGTCCTGGACTCATTCAAGGCACACCTCTGATAATTCCTTTTCGTGACCTAAAATCTAAGCATTCCCTTCTTGAGTTGAAAGTCTGAGAGTGTAGAGTAGACGATCAGAGTTCGCAGATTCCGTCTTTGGGTGTACCTCAACGGTCTAATCACACAGTTCTATCCTGGGACTCAAAAACGCAATCAAACCGAGTACACAGCGGGCGTTTATTGAGTTAAGGTAACGAGACTTGTCTGAGCTCTGTGTTGTTACCTTAATCATTTTATTTTGATTATTGTTTTTATTTTGCTATAACCTTTCATTCAAGTTTATAGGTTCTACATATGTAAATCTATTATATGCTGGATGGTGTCTTTTGAAATGGTAAAGGTTGTACAAACTCAACACCGAATATGTGGTAGGCTAGATGAACATGATACTTGTTTTATTATAGCCGAAAAACCATAAAGTTAGATGATTATGAATCTGAGTATTTCACAACTCGGACTTGGCAACAAGCCTACGAGAAGGTTATTAAGCATGTGGAGGGTATGAAGTTATGGCCTAGGTTAATTAAGTTACTACCACCACCAAATAGAATGGGGAAAAAGTGGGAGGGCAAGTAACTATGCTAGGCATAAAAGTCTTAACACAAGTAGTCATCATGTTCTAAGCCAAACTAGACAAGTCTTTGTCATTTTATTTCGGTACATATAGATAGAGTGAGCAAAGTTTGGCAAGGAGGAAATATGAGCATGTAAAAAGGTCAATGAGTAAAGCTGGAAGCAAATGATATCTTCACTCAATTTGTGAAAAACCTCCACCAGTCTCAGCTTTTGTCCTACCAAACCAAAAAGAGTTTGCAATTGACGGGTCTTCACATACACATTAAAAGAGTAATTGTCAATTTGGTTGAGATTGAGGCTTACTTGTGATCTGAAGGATTTGGTCTAATCTCGTAGACGATTGTTGCAACAACATCTCTTTTTAACTGTTAAGACAACCAGAAGGCAAAACTTAACCAATTACCTCAACATATAATAGCACCAGACATCAGCATTTGTATGTAAACTTACCTGAGTCGCTTCACCTTTGAACCCGATATATCGTATTTGGGTTGTGTCACCTCCAAAGCTCTCAGGGAAATGCAATGTAATGTTCCCAACACTCTGGAATTTTGAATACCTAATCACAGTACAAATATTTTTTGACCAGTTGAAGCAAAAGTATATATAGTTCAGTGAAGGATAATGGTCATTTCATGTAAACTTCTCAAGGTTCAGTACATTAAGTCTTGCAGAGTTAATTACAACTCAGTGAACGTTATATGCGCAGAGCAATACCTGGTCTGGTATTCTAAGACTCCTTGCAAATTCTCAGCTAATTCCCATTCCTTCAATGAAATTCACAAATGTTTCTGCATAAAGCAATTATCTTTGGCATTTCGGTAAGCAAAATACACAAAAGTTAATACCTGAACGGCTTGTGTACTCTCAGCATCTGAGAAGTCAATCCCTTCGCGATTGATGAACCTAGTTTTGAGACAAAAATCAGTTCTTTGTCTCTCTGTAATTTCCCAAATACTTGTATATGCAGAATTCAACACATCCATACATGGAAAATTTTATAGAATAGTTTAGACATACACTCTCAACTTAGAAGGACTTGTTCCATCAGGGCCACCAACAACTGATATGCTCTTGATCTTGACGTCTGATGTGAATCTTTGATAATCATAACAGAATTGACATAAAATGAGTTGTCCATCCAAAATTAATTAACAGTAAGAACATATATGGACTGCAACTCACACTGTATTCACTACATTTCTAATTGCAAACCAGTGATATTTCTAGAGACTTGAAGTCACAGGTAATTGAATCTACAAACAGTGTATCCAGCCAGGAATAGAAGACCAGTTTAAAGAAGAAAAACAAATAACTGACATACGGTACGAAAACAAGCAATTCAGGATCTCCTTCATTGCTCTCCAAATGTTCCTGTAAGCAAGAAATAACAAATACCATTTCCTTTAGACATAATAAAGCACAAAGGTTTACATATATATGCTACTGTAATAAAGGATACTCCATTAATGAAACATGATATTATGAAAATTTAAAGTACCTCAGAAGATTGTAATCGCTGTTCCCAAGCTTTGAAGACTGATTTTGCACTTCCAGAAACAGATTCGTTCAGAGCAGAAACCTAAGAACAAGTCATACACATACTTAAAACTTCAAACAATCTTCCTAGGTATACAAAAACAGACACAGTAACCTAAAATTCTCATAGTTCAGTATCTGTAAACCCTAAAACTGAAGAAATAAAAGGTCTGAATCATCCTATTACTCAGGCAAATTGTTCCGTGAATCAGATTATGAAACGTCAGATTGGAATTTTCAAAATCTGGATTCACAAACCGAGAACTGACGCTGCCTAGTTACAGATTAAACGTGATGAACTGAAGATTGTAGATAGAGACCTTGGAGAGATCAATGTGCTTATAGAGAGACCAATCAGAGGAACATTCATGATCCTCGCAGTTGTGATCATGCGTACACGACATTACCAAATCGGAGATTTTTCTCGACCAAAACACTAATCTGAATTTGTAGCCGAGAAAGATCGAGAAACTAAAGAAGTGAAGGAGAAGTTGAACATTAAAGCTTTAAGAGATCATCGGTTCGATTAAAGGCAGTATCGAAATTTTTTTACTTAACGGTGACGTATCTGGTTTCTTAAAAACGCAGCGTTTTGCTTTTTTATTTGAGCCATGAATGGTTGCTAATAAAAGACCACTTTTTTTTTTTTTTTTTTTTTTTTTTTTTCCCAAAAGAAAGTTTTTTATTAAAATGTGGGTACACCACCTGATTACAAAAGAGTTATACTACAAGGGCAGGTAGCTCCACCACTTGTAGATTAAACATAATGACGACAAAGAAACAAGAGAAATGACACTAGACCAAAAGAACATCTAAGATGACACTTACCAACGACGACTTAAACCTTAGAAAAAAACTTGACACTACAATTAACTTAATATATGATCACCAATTCATATGCTCAAACTCATCAGACTTCTGCATCCTTCTTGTCCTTCAAGGATGAGTCCGCTTGAACTTGCATTTCCTTACCATCCTCTTCTGTTTCAAGAGTCTTTTGATCCGAGCTTGGACCTGCTTCAGTAAGTGTCAGAAGTGGGCCTGGAGCCTCGTTTGGGATGGTTAGCTCCAAGTCGATTGGGTCGGGACTGACATCTGCCATGAAGGTATCTTCAGGATTGTTGAGTATGTCTTCAGTGGTGACTCTTGTGTTGTTACTTGCCCGTGTTTGCTCCTCAGTGGGATGGTTCTAATCGTATAGTGGCTGAGATAAGATAGACCTTGGGGAGTTCGTCCAGGCATCCATGGATCTGTCACTTCCAGAGGAGGCTCCTTGTTGTGGAATGTCATGAACCGGGTACAGGAAGTAGTCCATTGGACACAGCGTGTGTGTGCAAAACATGGTTGAGTGTGTGATCCTTCGGCAATTGAAGCACAGTCGTGCTACCCACTCATAATAGTATTCTATCTGAAATCTTTTGCCACTTTGACACAAGACTGCCCTGTAGTACCTGAGTCTTTCATTTATCTGAAAGCTAATTTTCACCCTTATCAGGAAAGGACGTGTTGTCGAAGGGTTATTCATGTCTATCTCCAGCACTTCTCCAACTAGACCAGCAAGTAATCGAACCACTTCCTCTGAGGCAAATTGTAGTGGCAGTTGACGTATTTGGACTCATAAATGCACCTTGTCCAGGGGTCTCAACTCTTGGTTATTCACCCACTTCTCCGCTGCAATTAGCCATCCATTATATAATAATGGTTGCATTCTGTAGATCGCGTCTAAGTCCTCCTCTGTGTCAAAGAAAAACTGAGCATGTTCTTTATCCAGCATTCTTCCTCGTACCGAGTTGTGTAGACACCAATCTTTTGGCAGATCTTCTATCATGTCTTGAATGTTATGTTCCGTTGTGTTTAGTTCTCTGATGAGTAAGCTTTTACTGTTTGCTACATGAGTGGAATGGTACATAGCTGTTTCCAGAAAGGCTGGAGGGTTTTTTCTTCCCAGATCGAATTGGATTAAGGCTTGCCACCTGTTGTTGTCCATTTATAGGAGTGAGGTTTTGGTTGTGTTGTCTCTGTTTTGCCAAGCTGCAGCTTATATAGCCTTCAATTCTATAGCAAGTGGGACTCTTCAGTTCCTTACGTAGAGTGTTCTCCATTGGTATCCGCAAATAATCTTGCATGCTGTCAGAAAGGAACTTTTGTTATTTCCTTGTTTGTAAGTTTTTGCAGCTTCCAATGTTCAAGCATGAGAGGCAGAGTCTTTTTTGAAGACATGCTCCACGTGTCTTCTATTGATTCCTCTTTTCTGATGACGGTTGATTCACCTGAGGATATCTTTTGCTTAGCCTAAAGTTAGCAAATCATTACCTCAAATAAGACAAAAGTAATCATTGTATTAAAACTGCTTTGCACGCCAAAAAACTTGTGGTGTCTGTCTTGGAAATTTAAACTTGAGTCCTCAAAACCTTCCTCGCCAAGGAATAACCTACAGACAACTACTAGAGGACAAAGTAGCGTCAGCGTTAGTTTGAGCTAAACCACTTGTTTGTCTTGGGAGTTTTATATTGTTAGATGGTATGATTTGTCTGATGCCATCAGCATTCTGATTGGTTGAGGCTCTGCTGTTTTGTGATAATCTTACTCTATTGGCATAAAGTAGATTAGTGTTAGCTCCGCTTCTTGTTGTCACTACCTGTATATGCCAAGTGGGGAGTCCTGTGGCAATGTAATCACTGAATCTACCCTGCTTGATCATGCTTGTTGCTATTCCCCTTGCTAGTTTGTTCTGACTTGGTAATATTCCTGTGAGCTTGCAAATTTCGAATTTGTTCTCCAGTTGCCGTATTTTGTAAAGCCAAGCTCTGTGTTTGGGCCAATTAATCGGGTTAAGGATTGCTTTTAAGACTGTTTTGTTATCTACCTTAACCGCTACTCTTCGAATTTGTAACTCCAAGAGAGTTTTTAGTGCCCGGTGTAGACCTGATAATGCTGTTGACATATAGGTTGTTGATCCAAGTAACACATGTCTGCCGTGTATGTAGTCTCTTTCTCTAAGATCTTGCAGGGTGAATGCTGCTCCATTTAAGTTCGATTTGGTTGCCCAAGCTACATGCCAGTCGAGAGCATGACTAACATCTAGATCATTTGAATTTTCTGTTTGGTCTCTGGAACTGCCTGCATTGTTTACTAGATGGGTCTCTTTATTGCTCATTTGGTTCCATAGTTCCATATCTGCAATTGCTTCTTGGACTTTTCTCTGTAGGTTTGGAGAGGATTTGTTAATCACTATCTCATTCCTTGTTCTCCAGATTTTCCAAAGGAACCAAGGAAAGAGTTTGAGTTTTTCATTTTCTTCCCTCACCTGACTCTTTATAGTTAGGAGATAGGCAAAATTTGTCGTCAGGGAGGTGTTGGCAAAACCCGTTTGAGGCAAGGGATATTGGGATAGAGCCCATAACTGTCGAGCTGGATGATAATTAAAGAGACAGTGATTGACTGTTTTTATGTCAGTATTACAGATGGAACAGGTGTCATCCTGTAATATTCTCCTCTGTTTGAACGCAACGTTCACTGCCAATGCCTCTCATATGGGTCTCCAGAGAAATAATTGGATTTTCTTTGGCATTTTGATTCTCCATATTTTCTGTTTCAGTGTTATGGTTGAATCCAAGTTATTAGTGTTGTCCAGGTTGGTTTGGTTCTGCGGTTTTTGTGTTAACCTGTACCCACTCCTCACTGTATATGTACCAGACAGGTTTGGCCACCAGATCCAAGTATCACTAGTTGTGGTGCAGGGAGGGGATTCTAATATATGATTAGCATATGTGGCTATAAATGTGTCCTGTACCATGGTTTTTTTCCATTCCTCACCAATTATCAAGTCTGCTACTTTGAGATTAACATTGAATCTACTTTCTTTGCTGATTGGAGCCCGGGGTTGGTCAGTACAAATCCATTTTGTGGTCCATACGTATGTGTCTTCCCCATCACCAATTTTTCATAGTCGTCCTTTTTCTAGCAGTTCTTTTCCATGCTTAATGCTTCTCCATGCAAATGAGGCTAAGGGGTGTCTATTGCTTGACAAGAAATCCTGATTCTTAACGTATTTCGATTTAATACATTCTGGCTAACAGAGAGCTTGGAGATTTTAGGAGCCTCCAGGCCTGCTTTGCTAGCAAGGCTTAGTTAAAGTCTTCAATGGATTTGAATCCTAGGCATCCTTCGTGTTTGGTTCTGCACATTTTAGACCAAGCAATCCATGGTATTTTCTTTTTATTGCTCTCCGTGCTCCACCAGAATTGTCTCATTGCTCTTGTGATTCTTTGACACTGATCTTTTGACAATCTGAAACATGAAATTGCATAAATGGGGAAGGCCATGGCCACAACCTTTATCATAATCTCTTTTCCTCCCATCGACAAGTTTCTTGAGAATCAGCTATCTGTTTTTTTTCCTCAACTTGTTTGTGATATAGTCAAAGATGTTCTTTTTTGATCCACTGAAACATTCTGGTAGGCCTAGATATTTGCCTATTCCATGGTCTGTTTGTATCTGCAGGAGTTCCTTGAGTTGGTTTTTTGTTTCCAGTTTGACTTTCCTGCCAAATGCTGTTGCAAATTTCTCAAAGTTGATTCTTTGTCCAGAGATCCGCTCATATTCATCAAAGCATTCTTTTAATGTTCTTGCTTCTTGGGGATCAGCTTTACATGCAAATAGGCTGTCGTCAACGTATAAGAGGTGTTGGATTACTGGTCCCTCATTACTAAAACTGATTCCTGATAGATCTCCTGCAACTATTCTTGTGTTCATTAAGTGTACTAATCCTTCTGTTCCTATCACAAATAGGAAAGGGGACAATGGATCTCCTTGTCTTAGTCCTCTCTCTGGGGTTATGTATCCATATGGGGTTCCATTTATGAGGACTGAGTATCGTATTGAGGAGACACAGGACATTATTCTGTTGATCCATTCTTGACAGAATCCAAGTTTCAGGAGTATAGTCTCAAGATATTTCCATTCCAGTATGTCGTACGCTTTGGACATATCAGTTTTAACCGCCATGTATCTAGTTTGACCATCTGTGTTTGCGTGCATGTGATGTATGATTTTGTGAGCAAGTAGCACATTGTTTCATATCAGTCTTCCAGCCATGAATGCTCCTTGAGTTTCTGAGACCACCTTGGGTAGTATCGGTTGTAATCTTTTCACCAGAATCTTTGCATAGATTTCATATACTACTGAACAAAGGTTAATTGGTCTGTAATTAGTCATGTCCCTAGGAGACTGAGTTTTTGGGATTAGTGCTTTATGTGTGTAGTTCCATTCGAATGGCAATATTCCATCTTCAAAAGATTTTTTGACTTCTCTCGTTATCTGTTCTTTTACTATGTTCCAGAATCTTTGTATGAATTCCGCAGTGATTCCATCTGGTCTTGGGGCGCTCTCTCCTCTTATGCTGAATGCTGCTTGTTGCACTTCTTGGTCTGTGATTGGTTCCATTACTCGCGTGTTCATCTGGTCAGTTACTTTTTTTGGGATGCCTGAGAGAGATTCGTTAATTCTCGTTGGATGAGAGGATTTGAATAGGTCCCTAAAGTAGTTAGCTGCTATAGTGCCTTTCGACCCTTCTTCATGATGAGTGTTTCCTTCCAGGTCCAATAATGTTAGCATTATGTTCCTTGACCTTCTATAGTTTACATAGTTGTGGAGGAATTTAGAGTTTTGGTCCCCCTGTTTAATCCACTTTTCTTTGCTTTTTTGTTTCCAAAATTGTTCCTCGTCCATCACTAGTCTGTTTAATTCCTTTTTTTGCTCAAGGATTAGTCGAAAATCCGGTTTTCTTTCCGCCATTTCTTTATCCAACTTAATCTTCAGTTCTTCCATTCTGGAGACATCGTTCATTTTGAGATTTTTCTTCCATTTGGAGATTTGTTTCCTACATTCACTCAGACCTTCCATTGTGCTGCCTCCTTCCATTTGAGTTGCTTCTGTCCAAGCTTTATGAACAATTTCCTTGAATCCTTTTTTGTTGACCTATCTCTTGTTAAAACAGAATCTTGTCATGTAGTTTTGGCTCTCTGTCATTATTGTTGTATAGAGGGGCCTATGGTCTGAGCCTAGTACGGCCATGTACTCAGTGTTAGTTCTATGAAATTTTTGTATCCACTATACATTTCTGTAGCTTCTATCAAGTCGACATTGGATCCATAGGATATGATGTTAGAAATGCTGCAGTCTATGAAGAAAGATTTTGATGTGATGGTATTCGATCAAGTTAACCTCTCAAATACCGTCAAGTTGCAGTCCGAACAACTGGAGGAGAAAAGAGTAGACCAGGCGGTGATGGATGAGTGACTGTGTAGGCTTGAGATAGCCATAGAACAGCAGAACTCAATCAATCTTCGCCTCCTTAAGGCATTGGAGGGTAAACAATCGGAGATGGTGATGTCCTTGGAAGAGCCTAAGAAGTATGATCCTGTGGATGAAGGTGAGACTACTGAAAGTGAGGCACGAGAAGAGGGTGTTGCGGCCTCATCTGGGAAGAAATTGGTACGTAAGAGTCTACTTGATTTTGAGTGAACCGTATCGAAGACCCACTTATGTTGTATGAACTATATATGTATGGTGGAGACTGTATTATCTACAGATAATGTGCTATATACATGAATAATGTTTACTTTATTATCTTTGGTGTATTGCGTTTGACTGTAAATATGTATTAAAGTAAAGTATGCTAGAGACTGGTGGAGTTATTGGTTCTAACTCTATTACGTTTTCTTTCCAGAAGGAAAGATTATCTGAGAAGCAGCCAACTTCACAACCTTTGTCCACCTCGGAAAATGAAGAGGTTAGTTTGGTAACTCTATGGTAGATCTTTGGTAGAGTTTGGTAGATCTTTGGTAGAGTTTGGTAGATCTTTGGTAGAGTTTGGTTGACCTTTGGTAGATCTTTCGTAGATTTTGGTAGATCTTTGGTAGAGTTTGGTTGAACTTTGGTATGGTAGAGTTTGGTTGATCTTTGGTGGAGCTTGGTTGATCTTTGGTAAAGTTTGGTAGATCTTTGGTAGAGTTAGGTTGACTTACTATTTAACGTGCTTTGTTTTTCAGAATGTACAGATCTCTAAGAAGCAGCAAGGCTCACCAACCTCCCCATCATTGAGACCCTCTGAAAACGTAGAGGTTAGTTTCGTTGTTCTATGGTAGAGTTTGGTTGATTTATATTATCGTCTGGTAGATCTTTGGTAGAGTTTGATTGACTTATTATTTAACGTGCTTTGTTTTTCAGAACGAACATATCTTTGAGAAGCAGCAAGGCTCACCAACCTCCCCATCATTGGGACCCTCTGCAAACGTAGAGGTTAGTTTCGTTGTTCTATGGTAGAATTTGGTTGATTTATATTATCGTCTGGTAGATCTTTGGTAGAGTTTGGTTGACTTACTATTTAACGCAATTTGTATTCCAGAAGGAACAGATCTCTGAGAAGCAGCACGGGTCACAATATTCCCCATCATTGAGACCCTCTAAAAAGGTAGAGGTTAGTTTGGTTGATCTTAAATATTTGGTAGAGCTTTGGTGGAGCTTTAAAAACTAACAATATTACTTGTTGTTTTATTCCATAAGGAACGGATAGCTGAGCAGTAGCAAACCCCAGAGAATCTATCCCCAGCACTACGGAGTCCTTATAATCTTGAGGTAGTTTTGTAGTTCTAAAATATTTGGTAGAGCTTTGGTAGAGCTTGGTGGATTTTGGTAGTTCTTACATTGTTTCCCTTTTTTGTTTGCAGAAGGAATGGGTGCTTGAGGTGCAGCAAACCTCTGACCCTTTGTCCCCATCATTGAAAATTGTTAGGAACCCAGAGGTTAGTAGTCAGCTGAAAACTCCAATTCAAACTCCTGCTGGGGATTTGGAGTTATCTCAAGAAGAGAATTCCCAGCTTGCGATCATAAGTCTGAATGAAGATAATGACTGTAAGATTTTGGACAATGCAATCAAGGTTGGTAAAAAGAATGAGTGGATATACATGGAGGATACGCTTTCCAAAGCAGCCAGACCACGTACCCTTGCTACGAACCAGGTATTTAGTTTGCTAGAATTTGTAGTCTGGTTTGGTGGAGGTTTGGTAGAGTTTGGTAGAGGTTTGGTAGAGCTTTGGTAAAGTTTGGTGGAGGTTTGGTAAAGCTTTGGTAGAGTTTGGTGGAGGTTTGGTAGAGCTAGGTGGAGTTTGAACTTATTTTGTTAGATCTACAATCTCTACGTCTAAATGCTAAAGTATTTTTTGTGTTTAATTCAGAAATCCCCGTTCAAAGGAAGTTCTGTTATGAGGCACATCTTAACAGATGACATAATTCCGCCTAACTCATACAATCCATTCAGACCAATACATTGTTCCAAAGTGAATCGGCTTCGTCTCCTTGTCAGACGCAAATTGTAACGATCTGATATTCTCTGTGCAACGATTCTAATGTATATGATGTTTGCTGATTTTCACGGTTTTTAGGGATAACTTGGTTGTCGACATCAGTCCATTAGCTGAGTTCTATCTCCAGTTGCTGATGCCTAAACGTTTATGGCCATAAGATACATACGGATGGTTCACAGATCTGGTAAGTTCCTTGAATTTTGCTTATCATACTTGGTTGACATTGGTTGTGCTAATATTATGTTACCTTGTGTTGCAGCACATTAGTAGCGGTATGAATATATTCCGTCGAAGATCTTTGCAGAATCCATCTCCATATAAAAGTGATAGGATAGCGTTTCTTGATCCTGGACTATGTTTGTTGTGGTGTACGAAGTTTGACGCCTTCAAGATAAACCCCTAGAAGTATTTGTTTGATGACTCTTTTTGCGAAATGTTTTCTGGGAGACTACCCATATGGTGTCAAACAAGGAAGCACTGGTTTCGGGATGTTAACACATTGTACATTGCTCATAACATCAAAAACGTCCATTGGGTTGCGGTTGTCATTGATTTGGTTAAGGAGACAGTGAGCATATATGATCCTGCCCTATCAGCTGTGGCGTATCAAGTATTGATAGACTCAGTCAGGTACTCTTCATCTACAAGTGAATGGTAGAGATTGATTGATCTTTGGTAGAGTTTGGTAGATTTTGGTAGAGTTTGGTAGATATGTGGTAGAGTTAGGTTGATCTTTGGTTGATCTTGGTTTCTCTTTGGTAGAGTTTGGTTGATCTTTGGTAGAGCTTGGTAGAGTTAAATTGATCTTAGGTAGAGCTTGGTTGATCTTTGATAGAGCTTGGGTGATCTTAGGTAGAGCTTGGTTTCTCTTTGGTGGAGCTTGGTTGATCTCGGTAGAGCTTGGTTCCTCTTTGGTAGAGCATGGTTTATCTTTGATTGAGCTTCGTTGATCTTACTTATGAATGTGATTACCTTTTTTTTGCAACAGGCCGTACACGAGGATGATTCCGTATCTTCGTAGGACCATGCTACCAAAGTATATGCGGAAACAGGTGAGAGCAAAGACTTACACTATATCTAGGGTGAAAATGACCATGGTGAACCACCAATCTGGTGGCTGTAGCATGAACATGTTGAAGTTTATTGAGTGTTTAGCCCTTGGATGCAGATTTAAGGAAATACAAGATGATGGCGTCCCTTTTATGCGGTTGAAATTCGGCATTGAAGCTATGGATGAGCTTCCAATACTAGAGACAATTAACTCCTCATGTCCGCTTCCTCATGTGCAAAATATTGATAAGGCGGTATTAATTACAGCGTCGCAGGGGTTGCTTACGGAGTGGTAGATCATGGTTGTTCTTTGGTAGATCTTGGTAGACTCACGGTTTTTTTGGTAGATCTTGGTAGAGTTTGTAAAAAGTACAAAACTCTCTTTTGTTAACAAATACTCTAAAGGACCATAATTTTTTGACGTAGAAGATGGTCCTATGAGAGTATATCAGTAACTTTCATTTTGTAATGGACGAAATTTGGTAATATATTAATTTCACAAAAGATTATCTTCTTCATAACAAATTGAATAGATGTTAGTAGAGTTGACCTTACACATAACTTGGATTGCCTTTTTGGTTGACCTTACACATAACATGGATAGACGCATAATAGAGTTTGGTTGATCTTTGGTAGAGCTTGGTTGATCTTTGGTAGAGTTTAGTTGATTTTTGGTAGAGCTTGGTTGACTGTTAGTAGAGTTTGGTTGATTTTTGGTAGAGCTTGGTTGATCTTTGGTAGAGTTACGCAACATCAATAACACATGATAAACACATAATTGAGTTTGGTAGACACATAGTAGAGTTTGGTAGATATACACATAACATTGGTAGACACATAATAGAGTTTGATAGAGTTACACATAACATGGATAAAAACACATACTAGAGTTTGGTAGAGTTACACATAACATGGACACATAATAAATACATAATAGAGTTTGGTTAACTTAGATCAAGATTGGACGTCTGCTCTACATGTTTGAGCATTATGTCCCACACCTTTACATTGCGAACAAGTCGTCATTTTCCTTGGACGCTTTGCCTCTAATGAGCACTCAAACCAACCTTTCAACCGTTAGTTCTTTGGCCTACCATGTTGGTTACGTACAACAGGAAGTAAACAAACTTTACGAGCCACCTCTTCGGGTATTGGAAGTGCTGCATCTCTTGGCATCACACATTTGGCATATGCATGGTACAAGTAGCTTGTATAATAGTAAGGATTGTGAGCTCGATCTTCGAACGCTTCCATACTTCTGCTACGGCTAAGGCGTGCACACAATGTATTTTATCCACGTCAAACTTGTTACAAGAACATGTTTTCTCTGTTAAATTAAGCAAATGTGAGGAGCCCGAGCTTGTGGTAACCGCTTGATGCTCATCAATGTTTTGCACATTGTACTGTGTGGCTTCGAGGAGTCTATTCTGCATGGTGAAAAAAAAAATAATATGTCAACCAAACTCTACCAAAACTCTATTAAACTCCAGCAAAGTCTACCAAAACTCCACCAATCTCTACCTAAGCTCTACCAAACTCCACCATACTCCACCAATATCTACCAAAAATCTACCTAACTCTACCTAACTCCACCAATCTCTACCAAAACTCTTCCAAGATGTACCTTGAGAAGTTTTTCAATTGCAGTAGTGAGAATGGTCGTTGTTGCAGCTGCCTTTGCCCTCTTCTTCATGAACCACCTTGTTAACATTTCCCTAATGGCATCTATAAGCTACACAATAGGAAATGTTCGCGCTCAGCTAACACATGATTGATAGATTCTGCTATGTTTGACGTCGTGAAGTTATATCTATTCCCAAGGAAATGTACACGACTCCACAAACAAACATCAGCCCTAAGCAAATACTCATATAGCCTTCGATCTAGTCTCTCTATTTGGCCGAAGATTGCATTAAACTCGTCACGCCTATATGCAGTAGTAGCCTTCTTGAACAGCTTAAAGGACTCTCCTACTTTGAAATTGGACAAAATATTTTTGCGTAGATGGTAAGTGCAAATCCCACTAGCAGCAAGCGGATACACGTTTGTTATTGCTTTGGCTATTGATCTATGTCTATCTAAAATGATGGCCAACTCTTCATCATCGGGAATGACACGGTTGAGTTGTCTAAAAAACCATTCCCAAGATTCATCATTTTTGGTATCAACAACACCAAATGCCATAGGAAAAATGTTGAAATTCCCGCCTTGCATTGTTGCTGTGAGAAGAGTCCCTTTACATTTTCCTTGTAAAAATGTTCCATCCACAACAACAACCTTCCTCATATATGGAAATCCTCTGATGCTTGCATCGAATGCAAGGAATAGAAACTTGGACCTATCATCTCCATCTACTTCCAGCTTGATAAATGTTCCTGGATTTGCTCGTCTAATCATATACAAATACGAGGGAAGTTCTTCAAAACTATTCTATAAAGTTCCTGTAACTAGAGCCCGAGCTTCCTTTAAAGTACGATGTGCTTTCCAGTAATTCATCTGTACCAAGTTCAAACAAAGAGGCAAAGTTATAACTCAACCAAACGTAACTAAGCTCTACTAACGTATGGTAGACTTTGGTAGACTCATGGTAGACTTTGGTGGAGTTTGGTAGAGCTTGGTTGACCGTTGGTAAAGTCTACCACACAGTGCATAAGTTTAACCTAACTCTACTATTTAACTCTACCAAACTCCACCAAAGTCTACCATGAGTCTACCAAAGTCTACCAAAGTCTACCATACGTCTACCAAACTCTACCATAGCTATGCCAAACTCCACCAAATTTTACCATGAGTTTACCAAAGTCTACCATACGTCTACCATGAAGAAAATGTACCTTCAAACCAAATCGTTTATTCAGTAATTCAGCAACATGAGCGGGAAGAACAGAAGGCCCAACACCACCAACAAAATCTAAGTATAAATGACCAAGAATATTGGGTGTTGCTTGACGTGCCTAAGATGACCTCTCCGTAACTGAGCAAGTGTGTTCTCCACAATATATCCGGATATAGAAATACAGACTCTCAGGATCTTAACGTGAAGCACGCACTCTCCAGTTGCAATTTGGAACCCAACATCTCACAACTAATAACATCCTCGATGATGATACGACATCGAAGTCA
>OVBA01007065.1:0-15527 GCA_900406435.1 Lepidium aucheri
GATGGCAAAATCGAAATTATGGGAAAAATAAGGGTAAAATCAGAAAAAAAAATATTGCAAAGAATGGGGTTAGTTTTTTAATTGACCCAAGTCAATGGGCCAATTTTGCAACTACCCCAATTATGAATTATACTTTTTTCTAACGAACTAATTAACTAACACATTAAAATGTGACATACACTACAAGAAAATATTGGGTTAACGACGTATTAGAGACATCGTGTTTTAGGGATGAATTGCCTACGAATGTACGATGAAAATAATATTTTTTGTAAAGATGTTGTAACCTTACGACGAAAAGTTTTGTTGTAAAAGCGAGCTTATTTTATGACGAATTGACAACATTTTGACATATTTTTGTGATTCGTTGTAAAGAAGTCTCAATTTTCCAAGTTCTTTAGGATGAAATCAATTTTCTAGTGATTTGTCGTAAAATGTCTCCAAAATGCAAGACAATTACAACGATATATGATTACAATGATTTAAAGATAAAATTTGAAATTAGTTACACATGTTTTTGTGATGCATACTTATATCACAAAACTGTGTGTAACTAATTTCAAATTTTGCCATTAAATTGCTGTAATTAGTTGTCGTCGTAACTGTCTTGCAATTTGGAGATGTTTTTACGATGACTCACTAGAAATTTGATTTTTTACAACTCAAAATACGTTGTAAATTACTTGTAATCTTGTTTTTAGATCATTGCAAATCCTAGTATTGTAAAGTCATTGTTAAACTTTTACCTATATAAATTGGAGATCTCTCTTCATATCACAACACAAAAACAACGTTTATAAACAAAACACGTTTTTGAAAGAAAAAAAGTTTGTGAAAAAAATAGCTATAAAAATATTTTTTGGTGGTGATATTTTCGAGCAACGGAAGTGGATGTATATGCATAGAGATGCTACCGGAATCGTGACAAAGGAGTATATGAACGTGGTAGAAATATTCATGTACCAAGCCAGTCAAATCGAAATCACGCTTGAATCGGGTAAGATGTTCTGTCCTTGTCAGAAGTGCAAGAATACGAAATTTGCTTAATTTTAAAATGTATGGAATCATCTATCAAATAGGGGGTTTACACCATATTATTAAATTTGGTTTCTCCATGGGGAAGGTTATAATAGTGGTGGGAATGTTGAAGCAAGTAGTAGTAATAATAATGTTGAACTTAATCTAGTAGAACCGAGTAATTTGCATGATGTTGGTTATCAGAATGAGGTTCATGGGATTGTAGATCATGATAGGATGCATGAGATGGTCACAGATGCATTTCAGGAAACTAATACTGAACCGGTAGTTGCTGAGGCACCTAACTTAGATGCAAAATAGTTTTATGAAATTTTAGATGCTGCAAACCAGCCTTTTTTACAAGGAATGTAGAGAAGGTCTGTCTAAATTGTCATTGGCAGCTACGATGATGAACATAAAATAGATTGTTTATCTAAGACATGCATGGATATGTGGGCTGATTTATTCAAAGAGTATTTACCATAAGACAATATGTCTGCTGAATCATATTACATGATTCAGAAATTGGTGTTTAGTCTTGGTTTGACTTCTGAGATGATAGATATCTGCATCGATAATGGTATGATCTATTGGAAAGATGATGATAAGTTACAAGAATGTTGATTCTGTAAGAAGTCAAGATATGATCCACAAAAGAGTGGGCGGACGAAGGTACGTAACAACGGATGTGTTACTTACTAATAACAGACAGGTTGAAGAGATTATATCAGTCTGAAAAGACAATAGCTGCGATGAGATGACATGCAGAGCATTCACAAACTGATGGAGAGATCAGTCATCCATCATATGCAAACGCGTGGAAACAATTCAATGGAGTACACAAAGATCTTGCAAGAAATATTCAAAATGTTTATCTTGGTCTATACACTGGTGGTTTTAGTCCATTTGGAATCTCTGATAGACAATACTCTGTGTGGCCAATAATACTTATGCCTTATAACCTTCCTTCGGAGATGTGCATGGAAAGAGAATTTATATTCCTGAGTACACTAGTTCCTGGTCCTAAGCATCCAAAGCAGTTGCTTGACATTTTTCTGTAATCTCTGATTCATAAGCTAAAAGAGTTATGGACGCATGGGGTTCGAGCATATGATTGCTCATCCAAAACAAATTTTACGATGAAAGCAGTGCTTATGTGGAAAATAAGTGACTTTCTTGCCTATGGAACGTTATCAGGGTGGACAACACATGGGAGATTGGCTTGTCCTTATTGACTTGGGAGGACAGATTTATTTCAATTAAAGTATGGGAGGAAGACGTGTTGGTTTAATTGCAATCGTCGATTTCTTCCATTGAACCATCTGTACCGATGAAACATGACTTTTTCACGAGTAAAGTGAAGGTGCAGGACCCCCTACCACCGTATCTATCCGGGGAACAAATTAAAGCACAAATTGATCATTATGCTACTCAAAAAACTGTTCCCCGAGGGGGTAATTGGCATGTTCCAAGTAATATGTCGAACCAATATGGACATCATCACAACTGGCATAAAAAGAGTATATTTTTGGAGATGCTATATTGGAATAATTTGCTGATTCGACATAATATAGATGTGATGAATATCGAGGAGAATTTTTTGAGAATATCATTCATACAATACTGAACATAGCAGGAAGGACTAAAGATAGCAAAAAGTCATAGTTAGACTTGCCAGCTGTTTGTGCTAGAAGTGAGTTGCATATCAAAAAAGATGGTAAAATTCAAGTTCCTATATTTAGGTTGTCATTAGAAGCAGAAACAGCGTTATTCAGTTGGGTGACATTGGAAGTGAAGTTTCCTGATGGATATGTTTCGAATCTCTCCAGATGTGTTGAGTAAGGGCAAAAGTTTATAGGGATGAAGAGTCATGAATGTCATGTGTTCATGCAGTGGCTATTACCATTTGATTTGGCCGAGTTACTTCCAAAAAACACACATGAAGCACTTGCAGGTAATTATTTTAACTAAGTACTAAATAATTAATGGATTAATTAAACATCATTGAGATATATGTTTTATATATTATAGGTATTTGAGCTTTTTTTGAGATTTCACGGACACTCACAGAATAAGGTTTGGAAAACTTTTTGACTATATTCCAATATTGCTGTGCAACTTAGAGAAGATATTTCCTCCTTTGTTTTTTGATGTTATGAAACATCTCTCAGTCCACCTTCCCAGATGTACTCATTTGAGCGGTTTATGAAAAATTTGAAAGGCAAAGCAAATAATCTGGCAAAAGTGGAAGGGTCAATCGTAGCTGATAGTTTGATAGAAGAAACATCTCTCTTCACATCCTACTACTTTTCTCCCACTTTTAAGACATGAAAAAGAGCACCTAGGAGATACGGTGATGGTGGAGTGGCCCCAACTTATGCAGTATAAGAAGTTCCTGATATCTTCTCCCCTATTAGTCGCCTCGATGGGAAATTGAAAGAAGTTTGGTTGAGTAGTACCAAAGACCATCACGCGTCACACACGTATATACTTCTAAATTGTACTGAAGTACTCCCGTTTGAAAGGTATATGTAATTAATTATATATATTATTTAACTTTAATTTATTTAACATATATATATATATTTCTAATGTGTATACTATTACTTAATTAACATATATCTACATTTAGATTATTTGTAAATCAGGTAAAAGAAGCTATCAAAGCAATTTCAGGGGCTGAAGTCAACAAACGGAAAGATACGTACTTTGCACCATGGTTGAAGACTCAGGTAGATAACTTTTAGGAGAATTATTTTATGTAGGTTGTAAGTCAGGTAAATTAAGATTAATTTATGTCCATGCGGGTTGACAATGATGATCCATTTTATCCACCATGGTTTCATGATTTGATATAAGGTTCGACAGCTAAAATAACAGTGGCACCCATGTATTTCACTAGAGGATATACGTTTCATACATTCGAAAACGGTAAAAGGCAGACAACCACTAATTAGGGAGTATGTGTGAAGGGTGAAAAATATTTTTATGGGATCTTGCAAGAAATTATTGAAGTGGGATTTGTAGGATTGATTCGGCTGAAATGCGTGCTCTTCAAATGTGACTGGTTTGATCCCATAGTTAACAGAGGTGTTCGATGCAACAAATTTGGAGTTGTAGATGTAAATGCTAGGAGAAGATACAACAAATCTGAGCTTTTCATCTTAGCTTCAAAAGCAGAGCAAGTTAGCTTCATTTCATACCCTAGGATCAAAGAATCCATAATCACTTGGTTAGCGGCTATGAAAATCACTCCCCATAGTCGAATTATTGGAGGTGGAGATTTACCTTAGCAAGAAGACTCATGTACGGATATACAGGCACCCGATCAAGCTACTGAGGAAATTGCACTAATTGATCCACAAAACCGAGAATACAAAGATCTCCTCTGATGACAACAATCACGATAGTGATCCTGATGAATTTGATAAAAGTGATGACAATAGTAAAGATGATAGTAATGATGAAGGATCTGATTGACAGCGGTGTTTAGTATGTATGAAAACATTATTATTATACATTAATTATGACAAATCAAATAATGTATTAAGAATTTTCAAATCGTATTGTTTTTAGATTGTTAAATTAATTAAAATCGAATATGCATAGTTACAAAATAAAATTTGAATTATAATACGATGAATATGTATACAAACCAAAATTTGTATTATTTTTAGATTGTTAAATTAAAATTGAATATGTATACAACCAAAGATATAAACCAAAGTGTTAACTACAACTCGTTTACAACGAGTTGGTCGTAACAACGTCGTAAAGGTTTAATTACATTAGCGTTGTTGTTACAACGAATTTGTCGTAAACGAGTTATTAATGTTTTGTCATAACAACACCGTAGAGCATTGATTACATTAGCATCAACGAATTCATCGTAAAAGCATTGCAAAGTTACGACTCTTTTACAACGACAGCAAAATCTATATATACTCAACGCGTATCCTCTCTCGTTGCTCATTCTTCATTCTCTTGAATCTCTCTTTAGGTATGTTTCTCTCCTCTCTTTTCTCTATATTTTTTTTATTTAGATGTAGATTTTAGTTATAGTTATAGTTTTTGTTTTTGTTAAGTGATTAGGATAGATGGAATTTAGATATATGATGAAATAAAAATTTGGATGGAATACAGATGTAAGGATGGAATTGAAATTTATATATATATTATTTAATTGTTAATTATTTTTTATAATATTATTTAATTTTTAATATTGTAGATCTATCTTTGGCTCCCCATAAGCATATATTTCGGTTGCATTATAGTGAGTTTATTCAGGGCACTTCTTCGTCTTCGGGCGCCTCGACTTCTTCGATGGTATCAGAGACTCAATCACAAACTGTTCCACCGACCGACAATCTACCTCCATCATAGCTAGATCTAGATCCGTAACCGGATGTGTCCGTCGAGCCACCACTAGCTGCTGGAGCTATTCATCCGGATCTCATGGTACCACTGGATGCACCTTATGCACAATATAGAGTGGAAGATCTTCTCGTGGAACAAAATCACCACAGTATGGATGTATTTCATATTGATCAACGTAAGGGTACTTATTGGTACGGTTTCAATTTAGTATTAGTTATATTTATTATTTTTAAAAATTTTAAATTTAAATTAATTAAAATTGTATATTTACTTTTATTTATTTTAAATTATGTCAGGTTTGGTGTGGATAGCAAAGTATGGAGAATCATTACGGATTGCATTAAAAGTTATTTTGTCGAGCCGACCCTTGAATTGGACATCGACCCTATACTACATTCGCATAACGTGGTTTAAAATTATTGCGATAACTATTTATATTAATTTTAATTATTTCACTTTATTTAAACTTATATAATAAATTAATATTAAATCATTTTTAAGCAATGGTGGAATTGTGACGTCTCATTCAGCGAGACGGTCAAGTTTCAGTTGAACAAGAAGGCGATGAAACAGCTTTCTAATATTGTTTCTAATTGGAAGACTGATTGGGAGGTGAAAGGAGACGCGGGCAAATTTTTCTTTATGACGATCATAGTTTGGGAGGGCTGAAACATTATTGGGGAGACCCTCATTCAATGAAGAAATCTGCTCAGTGTTCTTCTTCTCAGAACACACTTGGTCCAAATGGATTATCTCTCGCTATGCCTCACACTGCTAAACAGACTCTTTTTGGTGGGGTTGCTTTACAGATGGTAAGTTGGTTTATTTTAAATTAAAATATTTAATTAATTTATTTCTTGATTAATTTGATATTTAACTAAGTTTTACAATTATTAGGCCGAAGAGTTAGGACATGTTCCTTCTCTTCCGGATTTATTTGAACGGACTTATAAGAAGAAGTCTAGGGCTTTTGTCGATGCTAGATCGGAGAAGCTCCAAAACAAAGTCGTAGATACCGTCAAAAAGTGTCAAACTCAGTTTTCCCAATAAATCTCTGATGATACTCTAGCGGTATTAACTACTTCAGAAGTAGACACTAATT
This sequence comes from Lepidium aucheri, assembly GCA_900406435.1. Lineage (NCBI taxonomy): Eukaryota > Viridiplantae > Streptophyta > Magnoliopsida > Brassicales > Brassicaceae > Lepidium > Lepidium aucheri. The sequence continues at coordinate 6,497 of OVBA01007065.1, forward strand.
TACAAACAGGTATGTAGTTAATATATATTATTATATTATTAAGTTATTCATTTAATTTTATTGTTTAATTAATTCTTACTAATACAATTAACGTTTTTTACATATTGCTCCAAAGAAGAAAAGTCGTATTATTAGAGTAGGATCCGCCAAGATGTTAAGAGAGTCACTTCTTCTTGGATAGGGGAAACTTCCCTTCGTGCTCAATTGACGGCTATGCATACTGAGCAGATTGCACAGCTACAGTGACCAACGAATGGAAAGTTTACAGCAATGGAGTCCATGTTTGATATTTTGGTTGCGGGCAATCCGCATGCGATGGAGGAATTAGAGCGTAGACGTCAGACTTTTGGGATTCGGACTTCGACCTATGAGAACGTTGATTTAAACCAAAGAGTGACTGAGGAGCAAGAAGATCGTAGTGCAGATATATTAGATGAACTTATGCGATAAATTATTTTTATTTTAATTATTTTGTATAATATTTAATATTTTGTAAAAAATTTGATATTTTAAAAACGATTTTATTTTAATTATCCATTTTTTAAATTTTTATTAAATCTAAAATTATTTTATAAATATTTTTATTTGTATTTGTCTCCAACTCGTCGTTAAAGGCATCGTCTCTGATTTGTCGTTAAAGGATTCGTCCCTGATTCGTCGTTACATGCTTTGTCCCTGATTCATCCCCAATTGTATTGTCTCAAAAACATTGTTAAATTATTTATCCCTAATTCATCGTAAGCTTATTACGTCTCCAATTCGTCGTAAAATTAACGGCATTAAGTCATCGTTACGTAGACTTTAAATTTAACGACACTTTAATGTCGAATAACTTTACGACAAATTTAAAATGTTTTTCTCTCCTCCCTAGGTTACAATGTTTTTACGACGAAAGCTTTACATCTATTTTACAACGAAATACTTGTCTTGCAATTTTGACAATGAATTAACAACGAAATGTGCTTTACGACGATCAGGATACGACGAATCTGGTTTCGTTCCTAATTGTTGTAAACCTAGTTTACAATGAATTACCATCGAATATTTCTCTCGTAAACTGCATGGTTTCTTATAATAATATATCAAAAATATTATGTGATATGTTTATAATTTTATTTTATTATAATATATTCCTAGACCAAAATAAATTAATAAAATATGGTGTTTAAGTTAATGTTACGTTTTATTATATTATATAGGGGAGAAGTAGATAATATAAAGAATTATATATTTCTCAAATGTCATATAGTTTATACATATTATATAAATTTATAGTCTTAAAATTTATGAAATATATTATTATGTATTTAAAATTTTTATATATGAGGAATCAAGTTCTATATATATTTATGAAATAAAATTTTTTTAAATACTATTAAGTAAGAGACTATATTATGTATAGGATTAAATGTTTAGTCTAAACTATAAAATTAGTTACAAGAATGTATATTTGAAATATTTTTATATGGTATAAGATTAATTTATAAAATCGGTTATATTAGGTTGTATGTATAGGCCCTTAATTTGTTTTTTAATTTAACAGTAGAAATACTTTATTAGAGAATCGAATAAAATGTATATTTATATGGTTAACATAAATAATAATAAGGATAACTAATATTATGTGATTATTTGTTTTACCATATTATCATTTGGATAGATAATTTCATTCATGAGCATGCATGATGATAATAAGGTCGTCTAATACAAATTGCTTACAGATAAATATTTATCAATATAGAATATCATATCCATCAACATTAACGTCCCTCTTACTCTATTTTAGTAATAGAACTAGGATTTACTTCACGCTATCACTCTCTAATGTGAGATTTGAATTTTTTTTAATCCGTATTTGTTTGGTTCTTATATCTATGTTGATATTTAAATTTTTTTTGAAATATTGTTCTAGTGGTCCAAAACCCGAACCGAAATCAACCCGAATTAGAAGAATCTAATCTGAGCCAAACTTGACAAAACCACTCCATAGTAGCTAAGCCTTTAAAAAAACTGAACTCACCCCATATGAAACCAATTAAAAACCAAATTTTAGAATTTTTTTAATTAAATTTTTTTAAAATTATAAATTTTTATATAAAATACTAGAACTCAAACTCGATCTATACCACGCCAAACTATATCCGAGTATGTCTTAAAGCAAAATAACCAAAATATCGAATTAGATTAACCGAACCCGACAAAATACCAGAATGCATCCTAAATCAAAGTAGTAAGAAAATTCAATCCAAACCCGAACTGGAATCGAATCAATAACAAAAGTTGTAACCAGAGTAATTTTTAATTAAATTTTAGTTTTTTTAGAATTTTTCTATTAGATTTGAATTTTTATATAAAAATTTGTAACAAAACCACTTTGATCCTATTATTAAGGGATTTTTATGAATTTAGGTTAATTATATCCTATATTTTATAACACGTCCAAAATAAAAGTGTCTCCTGTTTTAATATATAGGACTAGGATTATATCTATTTTATAACACAAGATTTGATTGTTTATTTAAACTATGTTCATTTAGGTTTGTTAGACTGTATTGATATCTTGGAATATTGTTTTCGAGATGTTTTTTTAAAGGCCAAAAACCTAAACTGAAATTGATTTGAATTAGAGAAATGGAACCCGAAAAATACTCAAATATGCTCTAAATCTATGTACCCAAAAAAATTGAACCCAAACCCAAACCGAAACCAAATTAAGAACCAAATATTAGCTATTAAGAGTTTTTCTATTGATTTTTTTTAATTTTGTATGGTTATAAATATATTCGGACCTGAACTCAAACTATATCAAACTGAATCATATCCAAAAAATAAATATCTGAATAAGTCTTAAATCAAAGGAACCAAAATACCGAGTTAAAAGAACCAAACCCAACAAAGTACCATAAATGGATCCTAAATCAATGTACGTGGAAAACCGAATCTAAATCCTAGACCGGAACCAAACTAAGAACCCAATTTGTACCCTATATATTATTATTAATTTTAGTTTCTCTTTTGAGTTTTTCTATTAAATTATTATTATCTTAAAAAAATTTATATAATAGTTTATAACAAAACTCACCTCAAACCTATTTTTAAGGATAATTATGAATCATATGTTAAATTTATCCTAAAGTTTATAACATAGTCAAAATGAAAATGATTTCTACTTTAATATATAAGATATATTTTCTGTTGATGTTGTTATCGATAATAGATTATTCAAAAGATATTATTATTTATTTATTTATAGGAAACTAACTAATGATATTGTTATCAATTATTATCTAATTAACATGAATAGTATTCAAAAACTTAATATTATGAGATTATAATTTTATCATAATGTCTTTCTAATAATAGATTTGTTACAATAATTTTAAGCCAAAATGGACTAATATAACACAATGTTTAAGTAAATGCCACAATTTTATTATATAAGAGATATGCAAATAAACAAATTATTAGTTATATAACCTTTGAATCACAAATAACTATATCAATAGTTATACTTTATTTAGTGTATGAGAGCTTGATAATTTTAACTTTAATTCTCTAATTTTCTTTGAAGGTTTTAACAAAAAAATTTCAGTAAAAGACATAATTAAAAGTAATAAAATCGAGAGAACAAGAAGACCAAAATTGTAAAAGAAAAAAATTGACTAAAAAAGATTGAGAATCGTTGGTATTATAAGAAAAGTTATGGGATATGTCTTAAATAGAAGTCGTTTGATATAATTTTTCTATTAGGATTATGAGTAAATTTTTTTTTCAACATTGGACCACAACTCGCTGGCCTATTAGCCACGTTCCTATATAATGTAGGCAGTAGAATTCGATCATGGGATGTGCAAATACGCTTACTTTTAGTAGACTTACTACATGTCACTAGATTAATTACCACTTGCGATTATGCGTAAAACTTTTAAACAGGTTTTGATTAGGAATATTTCTCTTTATGATATATCCTATATATTAGGAATTAGTTATTATAAGCTTTTATATTTATTTCAAATCTACTTGAATTTAAAATATTATATATAAAAGGCACACACTTTCATTTAAGCCATTTTATAAACTATATGATAAAATTAACCTAAGTTTCATAACCATCCTTAAAAATAGGATTAAGATTGGTTTTATAACAAATATATATATATATATATATATGAAAAATTAATAAAAAAATTAACTAATAATTCTAAAAAGAGCTAAAATTTAATTAAAAAATATATTAGTTATAAATTTGGTTATAGGTTTGGTTCAGGTTTGGTTAGGATTCGATTTTTGGGGTAATAAATTTAGGATACATTCTGGTGTTTTGTGAGGTTTGGTTTATCTAATTATGTATTTTTATTATTTAGATTTTAGACTTATTCAAATATTTTTATTCCTCAGATAGAGTTTGGTTCGATATAGATTGAGTTCGAGTTTTGAGTTTTTTATTCAAAATTTCAATTAAATTTAAATTAATAGAAAAACTCTAATAATCTAAAACTTGGTTCTTGATTTGGTTTTGGTTCGAGTTCAGATTCGGTTTTTCAGGTACACATATTTAGGATTCATTTGGATATTTTGTCGGGTTCAGCTCTTTTAATTCGGATTAATTTTGGTTTGTGTTTCAACCCTCTAAAATAATATCTCAAAAAAATATTCAAAAATATCAATAACAACCTAAATGAACATAATTTTAGAAAACAATCAAAACAAACAAATCCCGCGTTATAACACAGGTATAATCTTAGTGTTATGTTTAAAGCTAATACTAATCTCTTATAATACTATTCTTACGTAATTTTGTCCACAATTTATGTTATAATTTTATTTAAAAATTTAAGTTTAGCTTTCGTCTTTTTATATAGTAGATTTTTATTATGTTTAATTGTTATATCTTTATATATTTAAGGTGAAATATATCTTTACGTGTTTAAATTAAAACAAACTAATAATATTATACAAATAAATATAATAATAATAATAATAATGGGTTAGAAAGTCTTATCAAGGGATAAAAAGTTTTTTTTATTATTTTAAAAGATATGAATTTGTTAACGATACAGTTTTATTACATATAGAGATATTTTATTCCATAACTGGTATAAATTTATTTCAAGAATAAATTTTTTGTTGGTCAAAATAGAAAAAACAAATTTGACCAAAACATAGGAGAAATTTTTTATTTCTATATGGGAAAATTGTCAAATGAGTTTGGCATAAAGATTGTAATCAAACACTTGAAAGAAAATGTGATGTGGAGCAAAAAAGAAATCTGGAAGTTGAAACTGTTGAACAAATTCATCTTGATCTGCGTTTGCATTTTAGTAATTGTCATTATTTACCAAATGTTTGGTAAATGAAAAGAGAAGAACGTATTAGATTACTAGTTCGTCATCATCTACGAAATTCTTATTTGTTTGTATTTGTGTTCTAGTTTGTAATTTGTTACTAGTTTTAATGAAATTGCTTTTATCTGGTGAGTTCTCATATTTATCTTGTTGTTCCTGTGAAACTTTTGTAGATGTCAAAGAGAAGAAGCCCAAATATCTTCAATATAAGGGACAAATTAAACGAGTCTACATTGTTCCTTATATCCATTCTCTAACAAAAGCTGAGCACAAAATACTAACATTACTAACCGTTTCATAGCAATAGCAAAAATACTAACACTACTCTAGCTGAAGCAACATCAAAAGACTAAGAAAACACCATATCAACTAGAACATTGAAACCAAATCTAAGCTAATCCATGTTGACGGCTTTCTGAACCTTGTGAGCTTTGTGGTGGAATGTCTTGTGAGCTTTGTGCCAAAATGTCTTGTGAGCTTTGAGGTGGAATTCCTTGTGAGCTTTGTGGTGGAATGTTGTGTGAGATGTGTATTTCCTCTTCCATAAGTAGTGTTCCATCCTGAGTAAATTTTATAAAAACTAAAATCTGACATTATTTAAAACGCAAAGAGTAATATAAAAAGAGAAAAGTTATGACCGTCATTCTGTGGTCAACCTCTGCGTCTTGGCAAATCACCTCCAACAGCTGGATTTTTACAAGTATTTTTTACTGTGCCCATCTTCCATACAGTTTGAACATGTCATTACTCTCAACTTGCGTGAAAATTTCTGCTTATTTGTGGAAGAAACTGTTTCATTCCGACCTCTCTTACTTGCATAGTTACTTGGTTTTCTAGGGTTTCCTTTTCTCCACAATGGTGGTAATACAGGAAGCCTCCGCATTCTAGGCCATAGTTGCATGCCTTGGACATGTCTAATACCATTCAGATAGGTACGACACCACATTTCGGTTGAATAGTACTCACTAATGTATTTGTCGACCTTTTGAGTTTTACCTATAATAACACTTGTGGCATGCTCACAAGGTATACTAGCCATCTGCCATTTTCTGTAGCCACATGTACGTTGATTCATATCCACAGAGTAACTAACACCATTCAATTCTACCTCATGCTTATTGTTTCTTGTCATGTGTATAATGCAACGATGTGCACTTGCAATCATAGTATCTATCTCTAAATGTGCTCTCTTTGTGAACTTTGTCATCGGTCGGTTTGCATTGACAAACTGCTTTGTATTATGAACCGTACACTGACGGCGAATATCTTCTAATAGGTCCAATATAGGTTTTTTCCTTGCTTGACGAATGGTTCGATTGAAGGAATCACTCAAATTGTTTATGTTTTCATTGCAGCAAAACTCGTCCCTAAAGAATGATCTACACCATGATTGAGGATTAGTCTTCTCAAGAGTAGCATGAGCATTTGGGTTACACCTTTTCAGCTATGTCATATTGTCCTCATATTCTTCATTGGTGTAGCTTCGTGCTATCTTACAAAATATGCGCTTGATCTACATATCATGACTGTCCTTCTTCTAGTTCTCAATGATATATTTAGCACACGGTCGATGTTCAGCTGCCAGAAGCACATTGTGCATAGCCTTCACGAAGCCCTTCACCCAGAGTTCACAATAAAAATTAGCACACTATCGATATTCCCAGTTCGAATAACACATTCAAGAGATAATATAATACCAAAGTCAAATGTTCATAGTCTTGAATAATTAAAACCATGACTGATAATATAATATATTCATACTGATGAGACAAGAGATTATACATACGGGTCCACTTTAAATAATTAAAGTCATTAAATCACAACAGATAACACACATGGGTCCACTTTACATTTCAAATTTAAATACAGAAGATTAAAAGATAGAAAATTTCATCACTTTGTTACACACAGAGAAACGAATCTCAACATGAAACCAAGTCAATATCTATAAGTTGAATCAATTGAAACAATTCATGAAACCAAGTCAATATCTATACATTGAATCAATTGAAACAATAATTATCTAAATCAGAGATCACAATAAACGTAGAATTCAAAATAACTAGAAAGCTAAAATACCTATATGATCAAACCTTTTGTTTATCAGAGATCACAACTACATTTCTGTCATCTTCCAAAGTGAGATCTGAGCCAAATATTGCAAAAACCAATCCCAATTTGTTTCATTCTCGACCTCAACTACACCCCAAGCAATTTGAACGATCCTATTATCCCTACTCTACCTACACCAACTAATAATTGGTCTTTTATATCAAAATATCTTTATTTACACCTATGATAGGTCGACATGTTTCTTTCCACAACCTTCTCCAAGAATCAAAGCAGATATATAAGCAATTAAACCTTTGATTACTGCCAGTGGTTGACCCCAGGATTGTCTCAATTTCGAATTTTGTATTGTAACTCCAAAAATCTCAGTTTGATAGTCCCATATCAGCGCAATCTATTTCTCATGGCTCGCTGTTCTTTCTCTTATAACTGTGGTCTTCACTTTTCCACATTGCTCCTCAGTCACTCCTAGGTTATACTCTCTCTTTATCTCATATACCATCTCTTGCTTCGTTATCTTTGTATTTACTCTCAGCCATTTTGCAAACAGATAAGCAATTGTTGATTTCTTCAACAGTTTAGTGTAACCCTTTTGGGTACAAATGTTCTCATCTATGAAAACCTTTATCATCATCATCATCTACTTTCTCTTCTCATAAGCAAATTATACTCTCCACTAACACTTGGCATCAAAATGTTTTGCACCAATCTTCATTGTTTTTGACCTATAAAATTGAATATCATATTTGGTATTTAGAGAATACCTAAACAAAGCAAGCTTGAAATCTTCTGGTGAATTGAAAGTCTTCCCCAATGCTAGTAGCTCTTCGGGATCTTCATTGCTTGTTACATTTTTTTATTCATTTTCATTATCGTCTTTGTCTGAAGATGACCAAGGTTCGAGAATTATCTCATCATCCCAAATATGGTCAGCACTGTCAACATTACTACCTTCCTCCTCATTCACCAAAGCCTCACCGAATTGTTCTTCTACACTTTCAAAACATTATTCTTCCACTCCCTAATCATTAGACATACCAACTACATCACAATCATCATCACCAGTCACATCACAGTCATCATCACTTACATTATCATCCTCTTTGATAAAATTTTCTCCTTCATCTCGAGTTTCATCTTCACCATCTCTGACGTGATGAAGTTTCAACTAAAATGTGATGTTTGTTTTGGGAACCTGATAGTTGGTGTTTGAAATGGCCGAAATTTGAAAGTTGAGGACTCATTTGACTTAATATATATATATATATATATATTAAGTTATCTAAGTATATTTTAACTTATCTAAGTATATATAAAAAACAAGTGGCATTTAGTTTAGTGACAGGTGGTAAATCCATTAAAGGCAGGTGCACTTGCATATTCAGGGATCAAGTCTTACCGCCTATATTATGTAGGAACTTGACTAATGGGCCGGTTCGTTATGACCCAATGTTGAAAAAAAAAGTTATATATGAAGAAAATAAATAAAAAAATTACTCAAATAACACACAATTTTACATTAGTTTTATAAAAAAAAATTTGAAACAGAGGGTGCAATAGTAATAAAAAAAAAGCGAAGAAGAAGAAACGACTTCTTCTTCTTCGGTTTTTTTTCT
>OVBA01007066.1:656-15516 GCA_900406435.1 Lepidium aucheri
ATTAAAATATTAATAAATCAAAATATGTGTCAAATCGATACTATGAAACAAAAATATACATGGATCTACAAACTTAAATGAATACGAGTTTAAACCCCTATATATATATATTTATATTAGTATATACTTGATAAATTACTTATGATATTAATCAATAAAAAAAGAGAAATTACTAAAAATGTCTCTTTCGAAATATCCTTTTTCAAAACATACCCCATGATGACCATTTTTTTCCTAATTTTCAAAGGAAATGATAGGTTTTAAAAAGGGTATATGCCAATAGGAGTATTTTTTAAAATCCCCAATAAAAATATGTGTTCTATCGATAATGTTCAACACAGCAAAACTAAATATAGATCTTAAAACCTAATAAATATGGGTTAAAACCCCTAAATAAATACAAGTCTAAAATTAAGTTATAAACGAGTCTAAAACATAAATGAACATGAGTCAAAACGTAAATGACAGGAGTCAAAAAAAAATTTATATGCAAAATTGTAATGCATCAAAACTTTTTTATATCTGTTGAACTTGACAACGAGATGCATCAAGTAAACAGATATAAAAATATATTTCGTGTACAACACCGGTGATCACTATAAATTTATATTTGATATATCAAATATATATATAATTAATTAATTAATTTACACATACAAATCAAACTATAAAATAAATAAATAAAATAAATAAATAAAATAAATAAAGATTACTTAACCCGTGCATAGCACGGAACATCTAGTTATGTTAATAAAGTGATGGATTTGGACTTTACTGGCAACTCTCACTTGATAGTAGAAGCTATATGAGATGACAATTAGACAAGACAATGAAACTATGCTTGTAATGTTGAAAACTATTGTTTTCTACGGATTTCTTATACCATTATAGGTGAGTCTATTGAAACTTTTCTTTCTAGTTAATGTCCTAATAGGCTCGCTGCATTTTTATATTCTACTAATACACTTTTTTCCTTTGGTATGCTTGTCTCAGGACTGATCATGTCTACCCAAGTGTTCTGGTTATTCGTTTACTTCTTCTCAATGTATAAGTATGAGCATTATATATCTCTATCCTGCAAACAACTAATCAGCTTCCTTGCATCCGATATAATAAATTTGTTTCCAGCAATAGTTATCACCATATTAGGATTACCATTTATATGGAAAACAAAAACAAAATTAACATCACTCGAATCGGAGTCATTGTTCTAAATCCAAAATTGGAGACATGAATGCTGAATAGTTCCAGAAAAATCGAGCAAACGATAAGCTAGAACACGAAGCGTTGTGTGTTTCGAAACACAGGGAAAAGGGTTTAGTTACTTCGAAGAAACGTGTATTTGATTTTACAGAGAAGAAGAGCAGCGACTCGTTTTATTTTGTTATTATTGTGAATTTTCTGGAAAGAGATAGTGTTAATAATCTTACAAGCCAATCAGCTTTCAGAGTAATACATTGCTCAGAATTGTTAATAACTTGAAGCTCAGTACAAATGTAATAAACAGAACGTGAGTCAAAAACTTAAACAAGAGTAACGTGAGTCAGAATCTATTTTAATTAAATTCAACAACTTTGATTGATCATAATTCATAAGTAATGAATTCTCGTTACAAGTAACTAGCTACAAAGAATTACTAAGACAACTTTTCAACATCTTAAGAACATAAATAAAAAAATCTAAACCACATTGACGGAAGCATCTTTAACATCTTCTAAGTCTTCAGTTGTCTTGCAGAACAAGCAACCCCATCTTTTCCTAAATTGCAAAATCTCCATTCCAATGGCAAACACTCCAATTGCACAGATTATGCTTGTGTAGAGAATCTTCCAGACGCTTCCGGGTCGTAAAATAGACAAGCCTTTGTAGATATTGTAGATACTTAGTACTATCACAATGTATCCAACGACGTGATGATACCAATTCCAATACTTTCGGTATTTATGATCCTTGTCCACTCTTGCTTTGAGTGCAAGTATTTGTAGAAACCCTAAACAAAATAATAAAATTCCTATCACGGTATGCGTAGTTGTCCTCATCCCGGTATGTTTCCCCATATAGATTGCCGTTCCAAGCCCCCCAATTAAACCAACGAAATAACCGGTGGTTTGGCAAATTACGTGAACGTAGAACCATGTTGGATCTAATACTTCGTAGGTCTTCATGTATCTTGCAGCCATAGCTCCAATAGGCATTAGAATTCCCCAACTCAAAGCATTCACTATTCCATGGATTTGCTTGACCAACAAGATGTTTCCGTTTGTTGATGTACTTGTGGCTGTGACTTGTCCGGAAAGCAAATTTAGTGTCCCCATGGATTTGAGGTGATCTCCAGACATGGCGTGCATCCCAAGTTTATTTCCTGACTTCATTGGACCGTCTTGCCATAAGTGATTCACCACGGTTGTGTTAGGAGGCAAAACTAAAGTAGCAAATATCGTCATCTCTCCATCAATGTAGTCTGCAGATATTTCCTTTACAGCGAAGCTAAGAGGAGATTCTTGGAGCATTGTAGAGTAGCCATTGATCGAGGACGTGTAAGCACGCAGAACACCTGAAGTTGAGTTACGAAAAGCTACGAGAGATTGAGCACCTAACATTCCTTTCTTCGTAGGGTTTATGGCCCAAGCAATCCAACTAGAAGACTCTAGATTGGCGTGACGGTAAGCCACATCAAGAAATCCGGTTTCTCGAACATAACTGAAGTGGAGAGACGAGGCTAACACCGGAAGATCTGTGCAAGAACGAAAACTCTTCCCATTGTTGAAGACGTGAGATTCACATGTAGGCAGCCCTTGATCTGTTGTTGTGGTTGTCGTAGCAGATGCTGAAGCCAACACGAAGACAAAAAACAAAACTAACTTTTGGAAACGAGACATGGTGGTGATCGATATTGTATTGAAAAGTTGAAAGAATACTTCTATTTATACTAAACGAGAAATCTGAGTGAATGATATCTAACGCTCGATTATTTAATCTAAACTATTCATCAACCAATAAGAAAAGGGTAAGGAAAACCCTAAATCAATAAGGAAAAATAAACAGAAAAGATAACACTAAATCCTTACAATCTTATCTTAATATTTTTAGAACAGAATTCGGTAAAATATAACAAAAGAAAAAAAATAGCCATATAAATATATTAATTAAATAATACACAAAAAATATATATTACCCAACGTGCAATCTCTTACAGCTCTGAATTCACTCAAATTATTGTTTATCTCAAAGATAACACCAATTAAATCCCACCTAATCTATCTTGTAGAATATTTTTTACCAGAGAATTCAGAAAAACAAAGAAAATTTAACAAAAGGAATAAAAATCATATAAATATATTTATTAAATTTTTTTTCTAATATTTATTTATTAGATAATACACAAACAAAATAAGAAAATTTTATTTTTTAGAAAAAACAACCAAAATAAGAAAAGCACATAGAAAAAAGTATCGATCTATGGATCAACCAATCAACTACAAACTTTTCACTTAAGAACTTAATTAATAACAAAAGACAAGAATTTACCATTGTTTTAGATTTACAAAAAGCGTAAATAGGAAGAACAAACATTTCGCTAAGATTTAAAACGAAGTGATGTAGAGATACTTATAATTTTCAAAAATTAATAGATCATCCCAAACAAGAAACAATGCAGATGCGTCTAATAGCGTACACCAAAAGAGAGCTTACTTACTTGGCTTGTATCCTAACACTTGATTGTTTTGTCTCCTTAGTTGGAGACTCACTGCAACTCCAACTTGTCTCCTTTGTAATGCGGATCTCGATCTCAGGTTCCAAAATCAAGAGCTTGAGGAACTACACTAGCCAACATGCAATCTCTTACAGTCCATATTTTTTCAAATTATTGTTTCGATCAGTGTTCCATTTGGCATTTACTCTCTCTCTCGATCTCTGGATAAAACATAATCATCGTCTTCATCGTAAGGTGTTTGGCTCTTCATCTTCAGTGATCTCCTTAGTTGATCTCATAACATCTAGTTGGTGGGTTTACCAAAAACTTGCTTAATGGGCTGTATAATTTGTCTTTATTAATCGAAAGCCCATTTTAAAAATACACTATTAGATTGTTAATGTCTATATTTATATATAATAAAAAATGTAATGTTAACTTAAACACTATGTTATATTAATCTCTTTTAGATTATGTTATATTGTTACAAGAAAATAATAGTCATATAATATTTGTATCTATTATTATCTCTTAGAATAATAAAAATCAATAATTTTTTATAAGATCTTTTTTTTTGTCGACATAATGATATATTAAATTCAAACATGGGGTTACATGACATGGAAACTAGCCATTATCATAAGCCATATCTCGAACATTTCTACCAAGATAATCAGCTCTATGATTTAGGCTTCTTGAGATAACAGAGAGTGTAAAGAAAGAAAATAAAAAACACAATCTCAAAAACTTTTCCTGGTATGGAATGAAAGCAGCCCACTCCTCCGTGTTCCTTAGTATCTTTACTACCGTCTCATTATCCGTCAAAATCTCTACTTATCGAATGTCCTGCATGAGCAAATACTCCATAGCCTAAAGAACAGCTTTGACTTCAGAATGAAGAGCCGATAGACTTCGATGGACTCTCCTTGCCCCCAGAAGAATTCCTTCCACCGAATCTAGAAAACAGAACCACCCTAAACTAGTAAAAAGGTCCGTATTCTTCCAGGAAGCGTCCACAAAACATTTGTATACTATGAAACTGGAATTAGTTGTGGATGGGAAACCCATAGAGCCTTTGAGAAGGTGCTTTTGACTATTAAAGGGAGTTTGGAATCCTCTAACTCCTTCCGAGGTAGGGACCATTCCTTAAAATCAGTTTCCGCTTGTAAAGTTATTTTACGTGGGTCCGCCAAATTATTTGGGAAACAGTTCTCATTTCTTGCTTTCCAAATATGCCATATAATCCAAGGAAAAATCTAAAATTCCTCTATATCCAGTATTCTCCAGAATAGGTAATCTAGATTATACCAAATTGACACCCTAAGAAATACATCAACCGCCCATTGAATAGTTGAAATTGCCCAAGATTGAACAGCGGGAGGATATTCAAAGAAGACATGATTTATTGTTTCCTCTTCTGCACCACATCCCGAACAACAGATATCACATTTAATATCGTGCTGGTTTAGGTTATATTCAACGGCAATACATCCTGATAGAGCTTGCCACATAAAATGTTTTATTTTTATATGGGCAAAGAGTTTTCCAAATTTTATTATGTAATGCGTGAAAGTTTGGCCCATATTATCCAAACCCAATAAGAGATGCCCCTTCTTTAGTTTGGTATCCAGATTTAACCGAGTAGCGTCCAATTTTAGTATAATGCCAACGCCAATAATCAGATTTTGAAGTTTGCGGTAATGGTATTCCCATAATCAGTTGGACATCCGATGGAGTAAAGTATTGTCTCACCAAAATCTCCTTCCATGTACCGGATCTATGGTCAATAAACTGGTCAACAATATCTTTGGCTGTTAATGGATCGGTATCTTTGTAATATCTCCCTTCCATGACCTTTGCAAACAAGGAGTCAGGAAAATCTAGAAGTCTCCTTGGCTGTTTACCCAATAGAGTTGAGTAGAATTCCTCTATAACACGAAAGCCTAACCTGCCTTCAGATTTTGGCTTACAAAGTTGTTTCCATTTTTTCCAGTGTACACCTTTAGAAGTTTCTGAATTGGACCACCAAAAGTTTGCTATTGCTTAATTCAATTTAACCACCACCGACTTGGGTAATCGATAACATGACATAACATAGGTTGGAAGAGCCGTGAGAAAAAATTTAATCAAAACTTCCTTACCAGCTCTAGATAGAAATTTGGAAGACCAACTGTTTATACGCTCTTGGTGCTTCTCACGTACAAAGGCAAAAGCTTTTGTTTTCATCCCTCCCAAATTTTCCGGGAGCCCCAGGTAAGATCCCATACCGCCTACTTGGGAAATCCCTAGAATATTATGAATTTCCGTTCTCTGATTACTAATAACCTTCTGACCAAACTGGACTGAAGATTTACCAAAATTAATTTGTTGACCAGACACTTTCTTGTAATCCTTAAGTATCTTAAGAATTTGTAGAGTCTCTTCCTTGATGCTTTACAAAAAAATAAACTGCCATTCGCAAAAAGTAGATGGGATATATTAGGACTACTAGCTATTGAAATGCCTGAGATTAGTCCCCTACTCTCTGCTTTAACCAATTTGGCTATGAGGACCTCTGTACATTAGATAAAAATATAGGGAGAGAGCGGGTCTCCCTTACGAAGACCTCGATATGGGATTATGTGCCCTCCGGGATTTCCGTTAATAAGTATAGAATATTCTACACTAGTAATGCAATACATAATACACTTTATCCAAAATTCACAGAAGCCAAGTTTACGGAAGAGTGACTCAATAAAAGGTCATTCCGCTTTATCGTACGCTTTACTCATATCTGTTTAAATTGCCATGAATCTGCTTTGTACTGCCTTATTCGTTCTAAGGGCATGAAATATTTCCTAAGCAATTAATATATCATCCAAAATTAATCTCTCAGCCACAAAAGCAGTCTGTGTTTCCAAGACCAATTTCGGTAAGACCTTTTTGAGTCTTAAACACAGTACTTTGAAATAATTTTATAACCCACAATAAACAAGCTAATCGGGCAAAACTCAGTCATCCTCGATGGCCAAGAAACCTTCGGTATAAGAAAAATATTTGTCCGATTGATATTTTGTTTAGAAGAACCTCGACTACGAAAATCATTGACTAGTTTGATTAAGTCCTCTTTAATAATGTCCCAAGAATGCTGAAAAAACAACGCAGTCATACCATCCGATCTCGGGATCTTTCTAGGGTCCATCATAAAGAGGGCCAATTCAGTGGATCTTTACATCAAAATCTGATTATTAGAGTCCATTATTTTTGGCACTAGATCATCTATCATTATCGTTGTATTACCATTACTTGTGTAAAGAGACGAAAAGTATCTGATGCTTATAACTAAATATTATTATTATCTCATCTACTCAACATTAATCCGGAAGAATTCATTCTCAGTAACTTGTCATATCTCAGAATAAGAAAAACTCGGCAGACACATCATCAAGGAAAGAAATAAAAATACTCATATTCTGATTTACAATATTTCTGAAAATCTCGCAAAGATTTTCTAAATAACCTCAATTCTAAACAAAAATGTAATTTTTTCTATTTTGATTTGGTTTTAACCGCCTCTATGCTTGATAAATAGAGGAAGAGATCTCCACAAAAGACCAAGTTTTCATAATTCAGATACGAGAAATGCATATCAATCCATCTATCTTAACTCTCCTTCCATCCTTAAAGAACAAAATTCTTATTCATCTTTCCTTTTTAAACTCTGAGTTAGATTTAGAACATTTATGCTAAATGCTACTCGAACATTGTGAACACATAAATAAAAATTTAATATTTTCAGGTTAAATTAACAATTAATAGTTATATGACATATACAATTTTAATAGTTATATTCATATTGTTCTTCTTCACATTTATATTGTGTCATAATGAAATAAAAAAATTTGTAGTGAAATATCGACTTCATATGATTTTATATCAAGTCATCATATGATTTTATATCGAGCCATAATCCATATGTTATATCACTTTCATATAACTTTATTTTATATCGAGCAATCACCAATAATTTATATCACATTCAATGATTTTATATCGAGTCATTCTCAACATAATGTAATATTTAGTAATAATTTTAGACCTAGCATTTAATATTCAATCAATACATTTGATATAAATATAGCATCCCTAATATTTATGGTATATCATATAAAAAATATCCTTAATCAATTTCTATCTTCAAATTTTAATAAGCCTAATTGGAAAAAATATCCCAAACGACTTCTATTTAAGATTCATTCTATGAATTTTTCTCATAACACCAACAACTTTCAACAATTCCGATATTCTTTATCTCTTGACTTTTTTATAATTTTTCATGTCTTTCTCGAAATTTTTTCGTTTAAACCCTACAAACAAGAAAATTAATATACTGCAAAAATTGGTCAAATCATTGATATGATTCTTTTTGATTATAATGTTTCTAACTAATAATTTATCTCTTTGAATTTATAATCATTAGGAATATTTCTAATAAGTTCATATTTTTGTAGGATGATAAAATATATTGTAATGTGAAGAACAAACTGGTTTCCAAATTCGTGAATCTTCTTGAGCATAGAAGTACTAAGATGATTACAAACTTACATGTTTTTCCCGCAATTGAATCTTACCAAACTTCAAATCATAAAAAAAAAAATTGTGTTTGCGTATACAACCTTTGTTATGTCAACATATCCTCTCTCATACTCGGTGTTGGGATTAATCTTTTCTAATTAGAGTGAATTATTTAATGGACAACTTAATGATATATCTTATTGGCAAATAATGTGTAGTTTTTTAATAAAAAAATTATATCTAGATTTATCAACTGTTTATTTGTATTTGGTTCTAATAGTTAAACATGCTGTCATTTTTTTAATATAGATATCATCGAACAGCTAGTTCATATTTCCAATCTTGAAATAACATAAGTGAATAGAAAACCAACTAAATGATTTCATATTAGCCTTAGAAACATTGAGTAACATTATTTTTGTCTATTTTAAAGCATATAATTATATATAACTATATAAAGTACAACGTTAATATTTTATTTCATACAGATTTCAAAGTTCAACTTGTGTTTATGGGGGAAATATTCTGAGATTGTTTAAGAGAAAGCTAAGAATGGATCTGTCCTCTAAATCATAATTATTTTTTTCACTTTTACAAAATAAAAAGTATTTAGAAGTATATATATATGGGAGAATGACAAATTGACTCAAAATTTCATTACAAATACAAAAATAAACTCCGCTTGAATTCATCTATTGAAATAATTATTGAGAATAGTGAATTTATAATTTTGTCTTTAATAACTAAACAAAAAATCTAAAACCACAAGCACATTTATACTCTTCGCCATTGGAGATGGATCTGACACATCAACAAATGATAAATGGTAGTTTTCTAGTTCCTGCATGGAAAATTTCCACAAATCTAGCGCGAATCCTAACAAATTCAGTCCTATCAACAAGATTTGTAAATCTTCCTTTATTTTCTACACATGTAACCACCTCTATAAACTATAAATAGAGGAATAATCCTTTGAAAAAAGGATCCGCTTTTTGGCATACAAAGTCTAATAAGAAGATCAATTCGGCAATCACTTCTTCTTGTTCTTAGTTATCTAAGCTCTTGCTCATAATCAAATCCACAAGTATCCTTTCCCATTTTCTCCCACGCTTTTAATTAGGAACCACCGTTTCAGTACCAATTGTGCTAAGACCGGTTGCAACAGTTGGCGCCGTCTGTGGGGAAGATATCAAGAAGCAGAAGATGGTTGAAGGAGAAATCACCATCAGCTCACCGGGAAAGAGCGAACCTCTCCCTCATAAACACGTCGATTTAACGAATAGATCAACCCTGAATTCAACTCAAACTCAGGAAGAGATTCAACAAGAGGCTCGGGAAGATACTGACCTTCCACCACCACCACCAAGATCACCGACAATCGGAACTTTAGTGCGAAATCTAATCACACAGCATGAAGCTTCCGACCAAAGAAATGTCGAGAGGTTCGATCGGCTCGAATCTCGTTTGAACGAGAGTAGTCTCCTGACTACACAAGTTAATAGGCCATGTGCGGAAGCGTTGGCCAGTATTCAAAGAACACTATTTAGAGACTTACTGAGTCCACAGCCAGCAAACACTTTGGTGCAAGATCACTCTGCTATACCAAATACGTCTGAACAGCATGGTCAAGTAATGTTGGACGATGCAACCGTATTGAAGATAATGGACAACATAAATTCAAAATTCCATCAAGCTACCAGCTCGGCACCCAAGATAGGGAGGATCCTAGCTCAGGCACAGAAATCGCCATTCGCACTACGACTACGAAGAGTCTCGGTGAATAGAGAATTGCGGCTCTGATGCCCCTCTTACTATTGGAATTTGGACACAAGGATTGTTTAGAAACAGAGGAAGCCAAGTTGCAGTTGAACTTTCAGGTGATTAATGAACTGCGAAGTCAAATTGCTGCTACGTACCGAGAGGAAGAAGTATTCTGAAAGCAGAAAAACCGTGAGACTTGGTTACATGATGGTGACCGCAATTCAATTTTTTTTCATAATTTGGTTAAGGCTAAAAGAGCACAAAATGCCATAATTGCTTTGGTTAACTCGGAAGGTGTACACCAGTTTGCTGAAGGATCTAAAGGAGACATAACGGTTCAGTATTTTCAAAGTTTATTCAATTCCACAAAGCCTGAACACGTAATGCATTGCCTTCAGGGATTATCTCCTCCTGTTACACTGGAAATGAATCAGGAGCTTACACAACAAGTTATTGATGTGGATATTCAGGAAGCTGCTTTTGGTATACAAGGAAGTAAGTCTCCAGAAGCATATGGGACGAATTGCTTCTTTTCCAGCATCATTTGAAAATTGTACGCCCTCAGATTATTAAGGAAGTGAAGACTTGTTTTGACATTAATTGTCTCCCGAAGGGATGGAACTATACTTAGCTGTTCTTGATCCCCAAGGTACCTAATCCTACATGGATATCCGATCTAAGACTTATAAGTTTTTCTTGGTATGCTACAAAATTGTATCTTGGATAATGAGCAAACGTCTCAAAAAGTGGCTGTCACTTATTGTCTCAGAGACACAGGTGCTTTCGTTGCTGGATGGTTAATTTTGGACAACATTTTAGTAGCTCATGAGATAATACACGGTCTTAAGACCAATGTCAGATGTAACAAAGAATTTGTGGCTATTAAGACGGATAAATCTAAGGCTTATGATAGTGTCGAATGAGACTTTATTGAGGAGCTTTTTAAGAAAATGGGTTTTGAGAATAAATGGATAAGGTGGGTTATGTCTTGTGTCAGTACCATGCCTTATTTAGTCCTACTCAACGTTAAAGGTTATGGTTTTATTTTTTTGGAAAGAGGACTGCGTCAAGGTGACCTACTTTCACTTTTCTTGTTCATCCTTGTGCTGAAGCATTGACTCATGCGATGAAAAGATCAGAGGATGCAAGACATTTGTCGGGTATTAGACTCACAAATCAAAGTTCATCGGTTCAACACCTTCTCTTGGTCACCCGAAATGTTGTAGTGGCTCAAAAAGAGAGCTTCTCTCTTTCATAACTGATTGTCTCAAATCACGGCTTGGGAGATGGTATAAGAAAACTCTCTCTCTTAGTGGTATAGAAATTTTGATTAAATCTGTTTGTTTAGCCCTCCCGGTGTACACTATGTCGTATTTTAAATTGACAAAACACCAATGCCAAAAATTTACAAGTGCTCTTAGTAGTTTCTGGTGGAATAGTGTTGAAGATAAAAGGAAGATACATTGGTCTCTTTGGAAATCTGTGCAAATATAAAGGTTATGGTGGTGTAGGTTTTAGAGACATAGCAGATTTTAACCAAGCTCTTTTAGCTAAGCAAGCCTGGAGACTTCTCTCGGACTCTGATTTCTTACTATCAAGGGTTTATAAATCATGCTACTATGGCTCTAAGAATTTTTTAAACGCAGAAAAAGGACAACGACCATCATACGAGTGGCATAGTATATTATATGGTCGGGAGCTATTAGAGAAATGTGTGGTGAGAGATATTGGAGATGGAAGGAATACCAAAATATGGGAAGATAAATGGCTTCTGGATTCTGCCCCTTGTGCTCTTCATAGAAGTACAATGAATGTTGATTCGAAACAGAGAGTTCCAGACTTGATTACAAATGAGGGTGGGTGGAATATTAGACGTTTGCAGGAACTTTTCAATCCTGTTGACATTAAGCTTATTCTTGCACACCCCCATATTTGGAGATAACTGATTCTTGGTATTGGATTCACACAAGAGACGGTTGCTATTCTGTCAAGAGTGCAGTTGGCTGTTAGATAAATTAAAAACTGGTACGGAAACCAGTTCTTCCAACACAAGTATCAACAAGGTGAAAGCGCCACATGGAAATTGAGAACAGCACCAAAGATCAAGTTCTTTTTGTGGCGTACAGCTTCCAGTGCAATAACGGTAGCAGATTGCATCCGCATAATAGGTATTCAAGTGAGTAATTTGTGTCCCATCTGTAAGAAAGAGCTTGAAACGATCCCTCATGTGCTATTCGAGTGTGAAGCTTTAGCAGAGATATGGAGGAAAACCTGTATTCCTTCTCTACCATGTGGTGTGCTAAGGAGTACTGAAAACTATTTAGCTATGTTCTTTGAAAAAATGCGTAATAGTAATCTTGATATGGGTATTAGAGAAGCAATTCCTTGGCTACTTTGGAATATTTGGAAACGGAGAAATAGTGTCATCTTCCAAGTGGGTCTAAAGGTGCAGACATTCTAATTGCGACATCGCTGGAAGAAGTAGAGGAGTGGAAAGATGTAAATTAACAATCATCCGATCATAGACATTCACGCTATGAATCTCATTTACCAGCGAGATGGTGCAGACCAAATCCTGGAAATGTCAAGTGTAATATACTAGGTTGCACCGAAACATCAATAACCCACCGTCTCCCGTACCCGTAACGTTTCCGAAACGGATACTCGGTGGGGACATGACCGAAACATTTCTGGCTGTTTTTCCTTTTTTTTCTTGAAACAAAAAAGTAAAAACAACAAAGAGATAAAATGGAAAATTTGATTAAACTATTGCAACATCTCCTGTCTCAAAACTCAAAAAACACCACTTTTTATTCTCAATAAACTGAACACCATCAAAACTTACAAGAGATTTTGAGAATGAGTTGCTAAATTATTAGTTTTTTCTTCAATATTTTAAGATATTATAATTAAGTATTAACTAAGTAGTGTTAATTTCATGATTTAACTTTCTAATACTTTAAATCAATAGATATGTTTATATATCTTATATATATTTATAGGTATATCTATGCCGTCCCCGTATCTATAAAATTTTAAGTTTTGCCGTTTCCCGTCCCGGTTTTCGCTCCCGTTTCCGTTCCCGTTTCCGTTTCGATGCAACATAGGTAATATATCCATTGCTTGGAACTGTAAGCTCTCCTTGTTTGGTTTCGCATGGATACTATGAAATCATGATGGACACGTCCTCTTTCACGCCAGAGATGCTTTAATAGCGCCTAAAACCAGACTTGAAGCAGAACTCTGTTGTTTACTTTGGAGTCTCCAGAGTGTAGCAGATCTGCACGTTGATAACATCATCTTGATCTCGGACTATGATGCTCTTATTGAAGCAAATAATAAACCGTCTAAATGGCCTCAGTTTAGATCTGTTCTCCAGAAGATTGCTATGGCCAAGAATTATTTTTGTAGTTGCCAGATAGAGAAGACTTCCAGTAAAGCCCGAGAAGATTAGCTGGAAGTGTGATCAGTGATGGCCGGCTAAGATCATATCTTGCTACTTGAACACCTAAGTGGTTTCAACCTATTATTGATGGAGTGCGATTGTAATCATCTTAATTTACTTTATCAAGGATGTTGTTTACTTGGTAGCTTTGTAAGCATGACTTTCCTCTGTTTTAGAGGTTGTCTTTCAGGCTTTTAATATTTTTTATCGAAAAAAAAAACTTAAACATGATATTTTTTTTTGTCAACTACCCTATTGACTTTTTAATTTTCTTCTTTATACTCCAGGTAGGGGGTTCGATCTCTGGTACCTTGAGAATTTATAAAGTGACAACACCACTGATCCACCTGTCCTCGTCAACTTAAACACCATGTTATATTGGTCTTTTTGGATTAAATCATATTATTACTAAAAATAATAATTAAATAATATTATCTCTCATAATAATAAAAAACAAACTAATCTCTAACCTTTAATAAAAAACAAACTAATCTCTAACCTTTTATAGAAAACAAACTAATCTCTAAACTTTATTAGAGCTGATACCTTTATTGTTATTAGTCTACATGACTTATAATATCTTAAAACCAAAAAAAAAGCTTACAATATCTATTATTTTTTGTATAATAGGATACAACAAAGTTTTAAATGGTTGAATTTGACGCGTGGAATAATCCATTAATTACTAACTTTTGAAACCCCAATTTATATAATTAGATTATTAACTTTGAGAAATCTTATTTTATATAATAAGGTTTTTTTATGTTAAGATTTGGTTCTTTTATGTAATAGTATTTCAAATAAAGATAAATATTTTGTAATATAAATATAATTATCTTTTTTATTTTTTAAAATTTATTACCAAAAATTTTATGATCATTGGATCTGACACATGAAGAATCATGTTAATTAATAACGTTGAGAAACCTTATTTTATATAATATATATATTGATAAAATATCATATTAATAATAGTCAAAGCTTTGTTTGCTTTGACTGCGTTAAATGTAAACGAAAGAGAAAGATTAAGTTGGAGAAAGCAGAAAAATAAGAAAGAGCTCGAACAAACTTCTATGTGTTTATGCATATATAGAAATTAATATTCACAATTCTCTTTTATATTAGGAATATAATCTTATTTTTTGTTCTTATTTACTATTCTTTTATGTTAGGATTTGATTCCTTCATTTAATAAGATTTTTTTATGTTAGGATTCAATTCCTTCATATAATAAGATTTCAAATACCTATAAATATTTTGTGATATAGTTATGATTATCTTCTTTTTTTATTTTTAATTATTATAAAAAAATCTAAGAAAATTCTGAATCGTAGATTTGACACGTGGAAGAATTTTATTAATTAGTAATTTTGAACCCTTCTTTATATAATAAGATAATAATAATA
>OVBA01007067.1:0-15508 GCA_900406435.1 Lepidium aucheri
ATTCCTAATCCTAACAGAATATAAATTTAATCGAAGTCTATATAAGAGAAATATTGGGACAAATTTAATAACACTAACGAAATTGACACCTTTTTCTCTCAATTATTGTTCATACATCATGTCTTTCTCTAAAATTTTTTCGTTAAAACTTAGCAAAGAAACTTGGAGGATTAAAGTCAAAATTCTAAACCTCTGGAAGGTATACACCAAAGAACATGGTCAAACGATTGGTATGGTTCTTTGTGATTTTAAGGTATGTTAATAATAATTTATTCATGGGAATGCTTTTATAATAATTTAAAATATTTTCTAATTAAATGGTGTTTTTATTATAATAAAACCGCCACACTAAGATTTTTTGTAATAATATAATAAAGATTTTAAATCTCTTGATTTGTTTTGATTGGTCAATTTGTTTAAATTCATTAATTTGTTTTTTGTCTAGATAAGATTATTTTTAAAAACTAATTATTTCTTTTGATTCGATTTCAATATAAACATACAATTAAAAAAGAAAATTTAACCATTTAAGATTTGATTTTCGTTGGTTTAAAAAAATCGCTAACCAATTAAGATTTGGATTTTGTTTGTTAAAAATAAAATTTAAACCAATTAAGATTTGATTTTTGTTGGTTTAGAAAGACCAATTAAAATTTGAGTTTTGTTGGTTTAAAAAAAGTCTTTAACCAATTAAGATTTGATTTTAATTTGTCTTTTAAAAATAAATTTTTTGTTGAGATTTTGATAAGAACCTTAATAGGATTTTTGTTGTTTTAACAAATAAGTTTTTTAGATTTTAATAAGAAAGTTAATTTAAATATTATTGGTCAACGCAATAAAAAGTAAATAAAAATATTGTATTCAGATAATCCTAATCCAAATCTCTATATAATAAAATTGTAGCGTTAACAGATACATATATTTTATAATAAATTAAAAAAATTATGTCTTAATAATATTTGATAAAATTTCTTAACTAATTCTTAATAGTATCTTTATCTACATAATATTACCAATTTATTTTAATTTAAATATAAAAAGATTTGTAATTTATATCTCTATTATAATAAAATCGTAACAATAAGATTTTCTGTATCTTTCTAATTAAATAATAGAGATTTTAAATTTTAGATTTTTTTGATTGGTCGATTTATTTTAAGTAATTAATTTGTTTGAGTAACATTTTTTTAAATAATTTGTTACATGATTTGATCTTATCTTTATCTTAGATGATTTGAACCTTAATTTGATTTTGTTAGTTATAGTTATTTTAACAAATAAGTTAGTTAAGATTATGATAAGATCCTTAATTAAACAGATTTTGTTTGTTAAATAAGGATAATAACATTAATTCAATAGTTAACAAAATACCTTATATTTAATTCAATAATTAAATTTAAAGTCCCTGAATATATTTAAACTAATTAATTTATCTTTTTGTTTATATAAGATTATTTTTTTAAATGAATTTTTTTTTTAATGGATTTCAATAAATACATACAATTAAAAAAGAAAACTTCAACCAATTAATTGATTTTTGTTAATTTAAAAAAGAATTTTGTACCAATGTATTTTAGATAATGTTAGATAATATGGATAAATTAAAAAACAAACAAATATTATTTTAATTTTTTGAAAATCAAATGATTACTCATAATGTTTAATATTAAATTAACTTGGTAGCTTGATTTTTTTTTTGTTATTTTACATATACAAATCAAATCATAAATAAATAAACCAAGCGGAACAGAACTGCTAACGAACCAAAATCTTTTTGGTATCTATGAGTTAAGAATTATTCTACCAGAGATATTTGAAATTAATTGGTTTCTACCCGAAATTGAACCGAATATACAAGTTTCAAGCCAAAAATAAGTTGGCT
The DNA here is from genome assembly GCA_900406435.1 of Lepidium aucheri. Taxonomy (NCBI): domain Eukaryota; kingdom Viridiplantae; phylum Streptophyta; class Magnoliopsida; order Brassicales; family Brassicaceae; genus Lepidium; species Lepidium aucheri. Next base: position 1,883 of record OVBA01007067.1, read on the forward strand.
ACGAATGAGTAACTAGTTAGTACATTGTATAGGGAAGTTATCCAATATAATTGTTTAAACTGTTTAGTTTAATAATTGTGATCTATTTATAGTTTTGTAGCTTTTGTATTCAAATTTCTAAATTGAAGAGATGAGTCAATTGGGAAAAACAAAAGTACCAAGTTTGATATAAAATCAAATGTCATCAACCAACAACGCCCAGAAAAAGCCGTCAGGATCAAAGTTAAAATGGTCGACGAAAAATACAAAAGAGGCATCGACCAACAAGAGAAACAAAAGTTTAAGGGCATTGATAAGTTTGGTTGCATAAATTAACTTCATAAGGAATTAGAAAGCTACGAGGGACTGATCAACAGAAGAACATGGAACTTGCAACTTCTTCGTTCAGCTTTGGCATAGCAGGCACTGGGACTGCTCCAGGTGTAGTGATCCCTCCATGGCTCGAACTAGTCTCAGACATTTCTTCAAACTTCATCACAGTTCCCATCTGTGCAGCTGCCAAATGAGCGTAACAGACTGGTGCAACTGCCAAAACATAACAGAGACAACTCAAGAATTCAGAGATGCAGCTATTAATAACAATGAATTTAGAAAAAGCAAAAAGATGTGAGAATTACCAACTGAGATGGCAGTAGTGCTCCTTTGGTAGCTACAAGTATCAAAGAAACATTTTTTATATTGTCAATGTTTACGCAGATATTGTAAAAACACAAAGAACTTATAAGATTGGAGAGTTGGAAGTAATCTTAAATAGTGCTTACACGTAGGATAGAGAATGCACGAGTTCTTGAAGGTCATCTGTGGAAAATCCGATCTCGTCATAAAGCACATGGTAATGTGTTGGCCTTGTAGTTCCCTGACACATTGAATTCAACAGAAATATGTTTTCATGTTTTTGTTTAGAGACATAATGGATTGGAGCAGAGAGGAAACCGATAAGGCATGTAACTGTTTCCTCATGTAGCAACCAATAATAATTAGTTAATAAGCGAGATATGATTTTACTTACGATCATTCCAGCGTGAGCACAGAGGTAGAAGTCATTGTTGCGTGGGTGACAGATCTTGCTGTCAATTATTGTTCCTGGAGGCATTATATAGAACATGTTATTTTAAACACAATGACCAAAGACATAATCATGCTCAAGTCGAATGGTTTTTACCTGGTGGAACATTATCAGGTTTTCCACTCTGGAAGAACTTGGTGTGGTGGTTCTTCTGAGCAACGATCACTGTAAACTTTGGGTTCCAAGTTGCATCAAGAAACTTGCATGCCTAATAATGTAACAGAAAAATGAAAAGAAAGAATCAGGTTCACAGATGTCCAAAGATATACTAAATAACAAAAATCTTTTGAGTCACTGTAAGCTCCAGAAGTAAGTCAATACCTGCATAATCTGATCCAGTTCAATATTCAGAACCTGATTGAACTGAGACTCACTCACACCATCCCTACATGTCAATTAAATGACAAAGAGTTAACATATTGAATTATTCTACTTTTACATGATACTTTAATAGATTTCAGATACCTGAAAATAATGATATGTTCTGGTTTCCTCCCTGAACTTTGGTAAAAGTCCACCAAGAGTTCCCTGTAAACAGCATAAATTCTGTAACTATACAGTAACTTTTCGTAAAAGTATGAAAGTATATTCGGTCATTCACAGGGTCCTAAAAATTAAAAAGACAAAGAAGTTTACCTGAACATTCCTTCATCTTTGTCTTTTTCTTCATCTTTGCCAGGTACGAGTTGGAAGAGATTATCAATCATTTCCGTTTTGCGTGATTGTGTGCGCACAGATGCCCTGTATTTTGAGAGGAGTGGCCATTGTCTGGAGCTTACAACCTATGTTTTATAAACACAAACACCAATTTACCAAAAACGTTACCAAGAATGGTCACACAATATTAGATGAATTAGACAGTCTCTCAATAACTGCACATTCCCACCAAAGGTGCTCACATGTTGACACGAAAAACAACATAAGTCTCAATACAAAAACTAAATAATGTTACCGCAGCAATTGATGGTATATCAGACTGGCCAGGGGAACCATGGGATACATCCATCCCAACAATGATGGTAGGAACTTGCGTTATTAAAGGCATCACTGGTGATCGCTGCTCCATAGCTAACACAGAATTCAATCCACCAAGCTGCATATACGTGACAAAATTCAGTACATCTCTACAGTCTATACAATCATTTTCAGAATTCCGATGGACTGAAATAAACCAAATTCAGAGATCACCTTGGCATTAATCTTCAGAAGGACATTGGTGAGATACTGATCGTTCACTCTTGTGGGAGCAATGCATTGCGTCACAATTCCAAGATCCACAAGATTCTTCTTTTTCCAAGGGCCTGAAAGTTTTTTTAGAGACAATTCATATTTGTATTCACAGGGAAAAAACAGACTACTAAAGAATTTTGCTGTACCATATATATCAGAGTTCTTCCTTTCTGAGAGTATGCAAAGAAAGAACAGAGGAGGCCCAGGGAGCTTCGACTTGATCAGATCCAGCATCTTTTCTACTCTCAAGTTAGCTGGCAAATTCCTAAATTGAGGCTTTTCCTCAAATATTTCATCGAATGGAGGCTCTACATTCTGGAATTAAAAGATTAGAAAATAAGGGAAAAAGCGTAAGTGCTCTTGCATATGATTGTGTTTCTATTGTGGACAATGATTCTGAAAGAAGCTTACAATTCCTTTCATCTTCCCACATCTGATCAAGTCACGAATAAGCCCATTTGTATCACAACGAGCGGAGAAGTTCACAACAGCCCATCTGGTAACTGTCGCTGGCTCAACAAGTTTCTGCAATAGAAATTCACTTAGTACCAGAGGTTAGAATACTAAAACTAGGAGCAATACACAGAATATCTAAGCACCTTATTATTAAAGTTCCAACGCCCATTGCGAGGAAGTAAGTCCTCTCCATTGCCCACTTTCAGCTGTTTGGAAACAAGGATAGAAATTATATTAAAACCTTCCATCAGCAAAAAGGAAAAGATACAGAAAGAGAAGCAAGGAAATTACCTTTGGTGTTGGTAAAATGCGGCCCTCTACTTGGGTAAAATTAGACACAATACTGACACCACTCTCTTGCAAAACGGGGTCAGCATCATACTTGCTGTTCTTCAGACCCTGCAAGATGAAACAGAACATAAATCATAATTAACATGAAAAGATTCAAAGTCTCCAGGATTATAGAAAGAAGACCTACATTGGTTAGAGCAGCCATCCTTTCAGGTGGCTTTTGCCTTGACTTTTCTACTAGGGCAGCCCTCTGGAAATTAGTAAGCGACTTTGTATATCGCTGCAGAGACACAAGTTCACAGAACTGCGAATATGATGACCACCAAGAATCGTCATAATCGATTACAGGAAAAGATGTGGGAAAAGAGAATAACAATAATACACTTATATTACCTCAATGGGAAAGTAAGTGGGACGCTTCGGCTTACCAACATTGATACAAGGTACGTCACCTGAATATCGCAGTTCAATGTTGCGTTCTTTATAATAGTCGAACACTGAGATTTCGACCTCCTCTGCTTCACCTTTTTCGTTAGGTTTCCTCCAGGTAAACCTTAATCAATGCAAGACATATCTTACAAGGAACTCAACGCGATATTAAAATGTGATAAAAACAATAAATATATAGGGACATCAGATTGACATACATTTGATCTTTGCAGATGTGTTCACTCAGCCCAGTTATCTTGTATTCTCTGTTTGAGGGGGCGACTTTAATTCTCAGATGCTTCAGAGTACGTCGAGCCTGATGAGAGAAAATCAGATAAGTACTTCTTAGAGATACTAAAACATCGGCGACATTGTACAGCATAAAAAAAATGATGTACCTTGTTCCAGTCCACACTCTTTGGATCTTTCTTATTCTGATTTGCAATGAGGAAATCAATTACAGGACCAGGTTGTACTATCATCGTAGTTGAAGTGTCTGAAGAAACATCAAAGCCAAAAATCAAAGGTTTAAAAGCCAAATATTTCAAAGAAGAATGCAAAAGACATTATATGTATAAAAGAATTACCAATATTCAAGGATAAGCCTCCCTGAGTAGTTCTAAAACTGGAATGGAAGCCTCTACATCCAATGACACCTCCTCCAATGTTAACAAAATTCCGGGCATCATTGTGAAAAAATGATTGACGTACAAGAAGGCATCCTCTGCAAACAGTATTCAAAACATGTCATCAAAGATCAAGCAGTAAACTTTTGAAGCACGAGTACACGGAAAATAACTTACTGTTTAGCTGCGCTTTGGCGCAAAATAACGTCCAGTACTCTGATAGCATCTTGACAAGATTCTGTTTCTTTTCCTTGAAGAGCGCTTGCAATAGCCTGCATGGGGATCTTTGCAGCATAAGATATTGCAACGATAAATTTCTTGGATTGGCTAGGACGCCTTGATCTCTTCCTGTCTCCATCGTTGGTTTCATTTAAGCTAGCATTTCCAGCGAGATTTCTGCAAACAAAGAGTATATCAAAGCATTATACGGTTTGGGGAAAAGGAACCAAAAAACAATGTTCTTATTAAAATCCAATCGAGTTATGCACCTGCTTGAAGGCACTTCTTCAAGAACAACAGAGAAGTCAAGCTTGGTGCGGGGAAGAGCGCCAACAGTGAATAGCGTCTTCTCACCATCATATGCGAAGTACTTGTTGCCCAGATCACTTTGGTAGGTGCTCTGAACTTTTTCCAGAATTTTTCTTCCAATACCTTTGGCGTCCACTGGACGACCATCTTCATATGAGATCGCAACCTACATCCAAAACCAAAGAGACAACCCAACCTCAGAGTTAGAATACATGAAACGTTATTACTCATAACATAAACCACGGAAAGCGGAGACAATAGCAACATTATAAGAACAGAAGAAGGAAATCAAAACATTGAACAACTATAATCGAAACTCAGTATAAAACAGAAAGCGAAGAAATCAATAAATAACTTAAAGAACAAAAGAAAATGCAAACCATCAAACCCTCATCAGTTTTGCTAAAGATGAACAGAAAAGCAGCGATACAACTAGGAAATAAGAGGAAACAAAATACATACACTATAATGGAAGAAATGACCATCGGCTTTGTTGAACTTCACTCCAAAGTGGTTAGTAAGCAGAAGAATCTTCTGTCCATTACTCCCGTAGCCCTTCCGAGCCATTGGGAGAAGAATGTTCTTCTTTTCCTTTTCAGGAACAACATTTGCGGGAACAGGTGGAGGAGGCGGTAACCCTACCTCTGGTTTTTCGCCGTCAGAAGCCATAGCTGAAGAACAAAAATCTGGAAGGTCAGATAAATCAAAAACTAATTGTATAAGACAACGGCAAAAAAAAAAAGACACTAGATTCACGATAAATATTCGAGTGAGAAAGCTAATACATTTCAACAAACCCACCGGAAAAGAGAAAAATATATGAAATCCGTTCAAGCAGAAAGAAGAAGATATGACATAAAACTGGTGAAGGAAAGAGATGTACGTGCAGATGAAGGTATATGACAAAAAAAATTGTCAGCCAAAAAAGCGAGTGTGGGTGAAGAGAGAGAGAGAGAGAGACCTTCTGAAAAAGCGTTAAAGACAAAAAAAAAAAACAGAGCAGCAAAAAAAATTCAACAAATCATAAGAAAACTTCAACAAAAAAAGTCAGATTTGGCTGAAACTACAAAAACCCAGAAATCTTTTCTCGATAATGTAAATCCTATTTTCTTCTTAACAAAAAAGACACGCAGACATTTAAACGGAGAGCTCGTATAAAATATACACAGTAGCAAAATGCAAGAACTCAGAGAACGAAGAACAAGCAAAAATGGAAAAAAATAATGTAGAAATCATGTGATAGAGTTTAGAATTAAAAAAAACCAAGAGATCTTCAACAAAAACAGAAATCCTAAGAGATGCATGAACAACACTATTTTGTATACTGAAAAAAAAAAAGAGGAAATTAAGGAAAGAACAAAAAAGATCAACGACCAGAAGAAGATTCACACCAGACGGAGACGACGAAACTGATACTTAAAAGAGTAAAAATCGTTCAAAGAGAAAAGAGAAAATCGTTCAATAGTAACTATGCATGGAAAATCAAAAGAAAAAACGAGATCGTAGAAGCAAAAAACAACATACATTGAGAGATTTGAGGAAGATGACCGAAACGAAACGAAAGACGAAACCCTACACTGCGGAAAACTAAAGAGAAGGAGAGATTTTAAAGAAGGAAGCGGAGAAGAAGGTTGTGTTTGGTGGTTCACTAAAATCTCGCTAAAATAGACCCATTCGTATATAACCGCAAACGCAACCTAGAGTCTCCGTAATCTGTAGGACCCACGTTTTCCTCTCTTTTTTTTTTTTTTCTCACTATATTCTTTTCGTTTTCAATGTCGTTTCAATTTCTTTTCCTTTTTTTATTTAGAAAAAAATTCTGAATAATTAATATGATTAAACAAATTTAAATATATGCAGGATATTCTTATTTCCCAAACCACTAAACTCAATTAAATTAGTTGTACATATATATCTTGAAATAAATGTGAAATTTACTGTAGTAATAGTATGTTATCAAAATATCTACACTAAAAATCCTACCATAATTGCCTTTCTATGTAAGCAACTATAAAACCATATCCATTATAAGACGGGCAAAATGCTGAAAAACATATGAACTTGCAAAACCTGATTGATTTAACTATAAACTTTAGACTCGGTCAATTTAACTACTAATTTAGTGTTGACCTTAAATAAACACTAATCTTATCGTTGACTTTGCCAATTAACCAATCCGTTAATTTGGTTAACGAAAAATTTAAACCTTGTTTAAGTCACGTTAATGACTCTCGTTAGTTGAAACACAGCGTTTTATAGGTCAGAAGAAACGGTATCGTTTTGTGACTCAGAACAAAATCCCCAAATTGAAAACCCTAATTTCACTTCTTTTTTCTCAACATTCTACATCTTCCGTCGTTTTCTCCATAGCTCAAATCAAAAATACGTAAGAAATATGATGCTCGTCGGATGATACCTCCACCTCATTTTTACCCACCGTCGTCGTCCTCCACAACTGGAACTGAAATACAAAAGAAGTTAGCAAGTCAACGCGAAACTCGTTTACAGAAGGAAAAGGAAAAGGTTACTGAATCTGAATCAGAAAAAGAGTGTGAAGGTGATGACGAGTCAGAAGGAGAAGAAGAGAGCGAGTACAAAACTTTGGGTGAGGAAGATGGAGATAGAGTTGGCATGGATGAAGAAGACTGTGTAGATTTTGGTGCTCAATTTGTAGAAGCTAGGACAGAAGATAACATTAACGGTGATAGCGATGGAGATGATAGTAGTGAAGATTTTTGCAACAATGAGAAGATTCCAGAAACTGTTTCATCAGATGAAGATGAAGATGATATTAATGATGTTGGTGAGCGGCCTGAAATAGAGGAAGAAGGTGTGTTTCTACGAAAAGGGAAAACGTTTAATACCAAGGAGGATGTCAAAATTGCAGTTCTGAGGTATTCACTAAAGTCTTGTTTTGACATTTAGCTTTATATCTTTGAGTACAATAAAGTAGGTGCAAAATGCTCAGATAAGAGATGTCCTTGGTCGATATATTGTTCTTACGAGAAAAGGATAATGAAGATGCCGTTTAAAGTGTTTGTTGAGACTCATACATGCGTGAAGACAGCTCGCAACTCATTGCTAAACAGAAAACATTAGCATGGTTGTTTGAAGACAGATTACGGAAGAATTCAAAGTTAAGACTGAACAATATGGCAGCTGAAGTTCAACGTGAGTATGAATTTTTGGTAACTAATGATCAGTGTGTCAAAGCAAAGACAATACTTGCAAGACAAAGGAGAAAAGGTCATCTTGCACACTTTGATATAATTTGGGACTACCAAGCAAATGTATTGCAATCAAACAAGCATTTAGTATTTGAGATTGAGACTATTCCCGGGCATGCATTAGGAAGTAAACCAAGGTTCTATCATCTTTTTATTTGTTTTTGATGCTCAACGGAGAGCTTGGAAAGAAATGTGTAAACCAATTATTGGTTTGGATGGAGCGTTTCTAAAGTGGGACATCAAAAGTCACCTTCTAGCTGTCGTAGGAAGGGATGGGGAGAATAGAATAATGCATATCGCATAGGCGGTCGTGGAGATTGAAAATAACAGCAACTAGGAATGGTTTATTAGGCAATTGGCTGTAAGTTTAGACCTTATTGATTGGAGAAATGTGGCAGTGATTTCAGACAAATAAAAGGTATGTTATTGTGTATGTTTACAATATGTCTTAAGTTTTTTTACAGATTGATTGCTTTATGTGTATTGTTTACAATATGGCTGAAGTTAGTGTTTGGTTTCTTTTGGTTTTCATATTGCTTGTTTTACTAACAATTTGGTTTCTATTCTTATGCTCTCAGGGTTTGGTTAATGCTGTCCGAAATCTCCTTCCACAAGCTGAACATCAAGAATGTGCAGGACACATTTTAGAGCGTTGGAAGCGAGACAGACATAACATGGAATTGCAGCGTCTGTATTGGCAGATTTCTCAGAGCTATACTGAAGGAGAATTTACACTCAACATGGAAGCTTTGAGAACGTACAGTCACCATCATATGTGTTTATACTAGACACACATCCTGAGACTTGGTCTAGAGCATTCTTCCGGGTTGGTTCGTTTAGTGTTGATGTGTTGAACAACTTGAGTGAGTCGTTTAATAGAACCATTAGGCAGGCTAGGAAAAAATCACTTCTAGGTATATTAGAAGATATTAGGAGGCAAACAATGGTTAGGACTCAGAAGTGTTCAAAACTTGCTGCTAGATTGAAGACAAGATTTACAAAGAGAGCGCATATTGAAATAAAAAGAACTATACAAGGGGAACAAGCTTGCACAATTTTGTCTGCTACAAACAATATGTATGAGGTTGATGTTGCTGGAAATAGTTTTAGAGTAGACATGAATGAGTTTACATGTGGGTGTATGAAGTGGCAGCTGACTGAGATTCCATGTACTCATGGAACAGCCGTAATTCTAAGGACAAAGCAGAAGGTATAAAGCTTTATTAGTGGGTTTTACATGGCAAGTACTCTCCGTGATACATACAAGGATGGGATTAGGCCAGTCCAATCTAGCATTCTTTGGCCTAGAATGAATAGACTAGGAATTTTGCCACCGCCATTCAGACGAGGCAATCTCGGTAGACCTTTTAATTATGCTAGAAAGAGAGGTCGGAACGAATCAGCATCTTCTACAAGTAACACAATTATCTCGTCGTCTAAGAGTGATGACGTGTTCTAATTGTAAGGAGGAAGGACACAATAAAAAGTCTTGTCAGAATGAGAGGTGAGAGAGTGCACCAAAGAACCAGGACGACCAAGAAAACATCGGGTACATATTTTAAACTATTTGCATTTGTTGTGTATGGCTTTCACTTATCTTTCTCTGTTTTCTGTTAGGAGTTACAAGGGAGCCAAAGCACACAAGGTGCACAAGGAACGCAAGGTACACAAGGCACGCAAGGGACACAAGGACTTCAACTTCTCCCATTTGGCACATCTGTTTGAATTTGATATTTTTGCTTTAATGTTCCTATTTGAATTTAGCACTCGTGTTTCAGTTTCTGTTTGAGTTTGATACTTATGTTGCTACATATCTACTAATGTTCTTGTTTAATACTTATCCTTGAATATACTTGTTGCTACTTGTCTTTGAATGTCAATGTTTATGTTGCTACTTATCTTTGATACTTATCTTTCAATGTAGTTGTTGCTACCTATTGCTACTTGTCTCTGTCTTTCTATTTGTACATGATTGGATTAAAGCAAAAAGAAAGTCGATTAGATTAAAGCACAAAGAACGTACATGACTGGATTAAAGCACAAAGAATGTACATGATTGGATTAAAGCATAAAGAAAGTCGATTGCATTACAATATTTTAAGTGAATTACATATCTGAGTGAGACATGATCTTCCCTTCAACTAAGTACCTTACAAACACAACAACAACAATCATTGTGAAGAAAATGAACACAATCACCAGCCACTTCGTCTTCATGGTCAAGTCTTTTATGGAACTTTTGCTTGGCTCGTGCTCTTTCTTTATACCATCGATCAGGGATTTGAGTTCATCTACTTGAGATTTGTTTGATCCAATTTCATGCTCCATCGACTCTAGCTTTGGCAAAGTCAGTATGACCTCTTCATAAACGGCTTCTTCAGCCCATTTAAACAAATGCTTCTACAAAATCAAAGTTTTTAAGTCAAAATTATCATAAAATTTGAACTCTAAACTAAATCAAATTCTAAAAATTCTGTAAAATCTAAATAAAAAATTCGAAAGTTTACCTCTTTTTGAGTTACACAACAGAAAAATGGCCTCCCTGATTCTCTTTACTCTTCGATGTTAAGATTTTGACATCTAATCTATATTCACATTTACTGGGAATTCGTGAGTTCTGAGAAGGAAAAGATGAAATCGAGCTCATTAGATGGAAGATAAATGAAATCGATGAAATAGAGAAGGAGATGCAAGAAATCGAGAATGAGAAGGAGGAAATCGAGAATAAGAAGGAAGAAATCGAGATTGAGAATTTTAGGGTTTATGTTTCGTTTGTAGATTTTCTTTCTTTTGACCTATAAAACGTTGTGTTTCAACTAACGAGAGTCATTAACATGATTTAAACAGGGTTTAAATTTTCAGTAACCAAATTAACGGATTGGTTAATTGGCAAAGTCAACGATAAGATTATTGTTTATTTTAAGGTCAACACTAAATTTGTAGTTAAATTGACCGAGTCCAAAGTCCATAGTTAAATCAATCAGGTTTTGCAAATTCACATGTTTTTCGGCAGTTTTCCCATTCTAAGACCTCCAAACTACTCATAATCTACTTCAAAATTTGATGAAGAATTTTAAATTGGTTCGATGTTATGAAAATATTAGATATCTATTTTTTTGTTATCATTTTTCTTTCTTATTAAACGAGTTGTACAATAATTTTACGGATTGATAAACCTTATAAAAGGTCAAAAGATACATTGTGATGTCAAGAATACCCCTAGACATAATACCATATCTGAAGATATATTGATTTATGTCCAGTTTATACCCAAAATCTAAATGAGTATTAAAAAATCTAATTTAATGTGATTATTTCAAATAATTTGTAGATAATTATCGTATATTTTGAGTATTTAATTATTTTTGAATATTTTGAGTCACTTTTAAAAATCTAAAATATTTTTGGACATTTAGATATTTTGAAGTATTTGGATATTCATGTATTTTTTGGTTTTTTATATTTGGACTCAAACTGACCTAAACCTGAATGAACTGAACCAAAACAATAAAGAATAGATCTAAAATTTCATACATAACCGATACAAATTAATCTCTACCCAGAATACTCAAATGCGGATGCCTAAAAAGTGTTATGGGAAAGTAGGCTCATCTACTTCAATAAGAGCTTCTGAGCTACAAAGGTCATATGAAAAAGAAAATAAATAAAAATCAAAAAGTATAAATTCCTGTGATCTTTTTTTTGTTTGGTAACGATGATTTCTTTTCTGATGTCTTTTTTTTGGGGTTAAATTCTTCTTTCTGTTTTCTTTATTACTATAAGTTTTGTAAAGGATGTGGTTGTTTATTATAGTATCAAATGATTGCCATACATATCTTTTAATACTCTTTTTTTTTTTATTATAGTTGGAATTTCAACAGTTTTACAACGTACGATATGACAATAAGTAGCTAGCATTGTGGAAGATAACGGTTGAAAGTATCTTAGTTTTCATTTATGAATATGTATCTCTAAGCCATGATGCATTGATACTCACATTACCAAAGTCTATAAATATGTAGTTACAATTAAAGGACCATAAATGATTTTAACCAACTACTCTATTAGTATGATGCTATGTCAAATTTTGAGTTGCGGATCAAAAGAACACTTTATAATATGAGGCATTACTTACTACAAATTTTTTAAAAATTTGGTGAATGTAAAGACAAAGAAAATTTAACCAGAATTTTCATTTTTTGTATAGGGCACATACCCCACGTACCACATATACATGCATATATCTATTTTTTTTTGCAGAAACGTTACCTCGCAAAGATTCTAATTTGATTTGTGTCACTTAGTTATAAATTTATATAGATGATACATATATAGTCTCTACAAATATAATGTTAGAGATCATAGTTTTTTAAAATTTAGATATTTAACATGATGTAAGGGATGATTGACAAAACTGTTACAATATTGAAACTGATAGCAACTGAAACGTGAACTGTGAGCTAGGAACTTATAACTAAAGTTGTAAGCTAAGAGCTGTGAACTGAAATATGCGAGTTGAGAGATGAGAGCTAAGAATTGATAGCTGCGAGTTGAGACTTGTGAAATATTTTATATTTTTTGAGTATAAGTTATGTAATATTGATTAGAATTATTAAAAATCCTTACTACAAACTTTAAAATATCAATAATTATAATTTTATTATTTTGAAAATATTATAAATAAGTAATAAAAAAATCCAAAGAAAACCAATAAAAATAAAAAGCTAGGAATTTTGTATATATATGTACTTTTAATTTTTACAATACAGTTTAGTTTAAAATTTGAGTTTTGATTTTACAATAAATTTATTGTTTCAAAAATATATATTTTATTTTTAACCCAAAAAGAATATTTCTGGAATTTTATGGTGAATTTTGATTTTTATCATAAAGTCTAATATAATAATATAATTAGAATTTTAGAAAGAGCCAACAAATTTTTTTAAGAATGTTAGAATTTTTTCAATTAAAATAATATATATGTAAAATAAAATAATCACGTTGACATAAAGCATTAACATTGCAGTTCAAACTCTAAGAAATGTAGTGTTAAAGAATTTCACTTTTACTCATCAGTAGCGGTTAAATGCACCACACATATGAAAACAATTCGACGTATGGTTGATTGGCTGTGATATAACGTTGTGTCAACGCAACCGCTTCATAAAAGCTATGCCAATCATTTTAATAGAAACATCTAGATTTTTTGTATGTGCATTTGGAGTTTTAGACTAGCACATGTTCACAATTTTATTTTTGTTTATCATTTACCCTTAAATAAAAATTAAGATCCAAAATTGCGATATATTATGACATTTTTTTGGGCTGTAATAGTATACCTTTTTGTATGTGAAATTAGTCAGGTTGAAATGGATTATTCTTAATTTCTTATTATAAAAACTTGTGTGATGTTAAAAGTGGTAGAGATATTCAGAAAAATCATTTTCAAATTTCTAATTAGTTACTAAAAAGTAAAAAGTGAAAAGTATACAAAAATATTACATGCACGTTACATGGAAGGGGAGCAAAAAAAGAGGAGCGTATTTTTGCAGTTGTCTTCTTCTGACGTACTTCTTTATTTGATATTCTTTTCATCTTCTCTCTCCTTTAAATGCATGGCAGGTCGTCATTTTCATGTTTAAGGTCTGCTTCTTTATTTTTATTATTATTTTTTATATAACAGTATTATCCATTCATTACAATTTTTTTAAATTCTAATATTTAAAATATATCTATATATATTATATGATTGTATCTACTAATATGGGTAACA
>OVBA01007068.1:0-15505 GCA_900406435.1 Lepidium aucheri
GTGATCCGAGTGGTTGGTGACTTCTTTTCCCAAGCAACTTGTTCCAACGCTTTAGCTCCATTTTATTCTCCTTTTTGCTCCATTACCTAGGAAAATCCCAAAACTCCAAATGCAAATGCAAAAAGTGCANAATGCAAGTGAAACTAGCTAGATGGACACAAAAACAACCTAAAATGGTACTCTAAAACCATTAAAAATCACACTCATCATAGACTAGACGAGAGTGTCGTCCATGTCATCTTCTGGCGTCTGCGACCTTCTCTTATCTCCAAGTTTTCGCTGTTATGCCTAGTGTGTTGCAACTGGATAGTAGGCTCGTAGTTCACCTAACGTTTGTTGTTCTCTATGGTGCCAAAAGTCTTTGTGATAAGTGAACTGTTCTATCGTGTATTAAATGCATTACATGTTTGCCGAAGTGGGCTTGTGCCAAAGAGAGATTGACGTTGAGGTAGGCCGATGTGGTAGTGGATTTAGAAAGTCAAATGGGCTTAAGGAGGGGTGAAGCCCACCTCCGACAATTATTTTTGCAAAATTTTCAGATTAGCTAATTATCTTCGTCTCCTATCTGTTTCTCCACCTAATAGAAGAATCAGACCAAAATCATTTATGTTTAAAATTATGTTGATGACATACATTTGATGCAAGATGAGGTTTTTTGAATGGAACAAAGCTTTATATAATTTTAATGTCAAGAAGATTTATTGAAGTTACTATTCTTTCTGGGAAAGGAATTTGACATATTGTACTATTCCAAAAGTTAAATAAACTCTTTAATTCGATTTTATGTTTATTGTGATAAATCAAGTACCTATAATAATTTACTTATCTAGAATCTTAATTTACTTCAGTCATATTGTATTATGTAATCTTTTATATTCTTTTTTTCGTCATACTTGAATTTATATGTAATGTTTTCTATTCTTAATGTTATATTTTGAGTAATAATTGAGAATAATTAATGAAATCTTATAATTTTTATTTTTATTTACTTCAATGATAATAGAATCAAGATTCCATAATCAGTCTTAAGTACTTCATTACTAACATATTCTTTTTATTTATATGTTACATATTTTTTACCTCTTATAACATTCTGAATTAATAATGTATTTGAAATTCCGTAAGCATGTACTTTTAAAATTAATAATGACGCAAAAACTAAATAAATATGAATCAAAAATTACGAAAAGAAAAAAAACCTATATTAATATAAAGCAAAAAATCTAAATAACAATATTACTTGAATTCATGTCATATTCATATCAAATATAACAATATATACACTTATTTCCTTTTAAATTTTGAGTATTTTAGATTTTTTATTTCATGTTTACTAAAAATTATAAATTTATGGCATATGAACAAACCTTAAATTTAAAATCTAAACAAATACGAGTTTAACAACCTAAATGAACACGGGTTAAAATACATAAATGAACATGTATCTAAGAACTTAAATGAACATGGATATAAAAGCATAAATGAATGAACACAAATCTACAAGCCTAAATAACTACGTGTCTAATACACTTAATGAACACGAGTCAAGCAAATTTTATAATGCATTAAAAATCTTAATAAACATGGATCCAAAATATATATATTGTGGAATTATCACTATAAATTGATTTTTATTATATTATGTATATAAATAATAAATTGGATATACAAATCAAACCATAAAATAAATAGATAGTAAAAAATGTCACATATATATAAATATTACAGATAAATATAAATTATTATTAATGTATATTTATTTTGCAGAACAAATAATCTCGTGCACCACATGGGTAATCATTCAGTTTTAAAAGAAAATATTAAAGGTTTAACTTTCAAATTATTATCAATTACACGTTGGGAAAGTCGATTAGAAATCATTAAAGCGGTAACATTTCAAATTTCTCATATAAGAGAAGTTTTATTTCAAGCAGCTGAAATTGATAATGATGCAATGATACAAAGTGAAGCTAAATCTTTGGCAATGCATGAACTTGAAAATTATGTACTTCTGTTAGTTGTAGTTATTTGGTTTGATATATTACATGTTATAAACTTAGTTAGCAAAACATTGCAATCAAAAGACATGTTAATTAATGTTACCATGGAAGAGATAAAAAAATTAGTTTTATTTTTTCGAAAATTATAGGAAAACTGGATTTGCTAATGCATTGATTGTTACTAAAGAAATTGCTAATAAAATTAATATTGAACATGTGTTTCCTCAAAAACTTAAAATTCTTAGAAAAAGACAATATGATGAATTGATAGTGTTGAACCTTTGTTATGAGCTGAGGATACTTTTAGAATGAATATTTTCTTTATATTGTAGATTAAAATATTGTTTCATTAAGTAAAAGGTTTAAGCAATATGAGTTATATATTAATATTTTTGGTTTTATATGTAATTCGGCTAATTAAGTGAAAATCGTTAGATGATATGAGTTTACAACTACATTTTACTCATCTAGAAAATGTTTTAAGAAAATGTGAGTTGTTAGATGAATTAAAATTATTTAAAGAGTTGCTACCAAATGTGTTAGAGATTTTAAAGAGATATAATTGTTTTCCAAATGTACTATTGCATATAGAATTTTACTATCTATTTTTATGAGTATTGTTTCTGTAGAAAGAAGTTTTTAAAAATTGAAATTGTTGAAGTCATATTTGCGGTCAACCATGTCACAAGAAAGACTAAACGGTTTACCTTTAATGGCGATAGAAAATCACATTCTAGAAGAATTAGACGTGGAAAATTTGATTGACGATTTTGCTTCTAAATGTGCTAAAAGAACCACTAAATTTGGTTTAACATTGTAATTTTTGTTTTTTTTTACTTTTAAAATTATACAATATAGGGCTTCTTTAATTTTGAAACACGGGATCTCTAATTTGTTCGAAACAGTCATGTTAAAGATGTAGTAAATAATGATTATAATGGGACACAATTAAAAAAAATTATATTAAATTTAAAATATCTGAAAATGTATTTTAATTATAAAATTAAGAGCAAATAAGTTTCGTGATTGAAGTCTTTTTAGAGTCATCTAACAAAACCGAAACTAGCTCATCATGCGACTCAGTACAAACATGAAAGTCTAAGGAAAGTGTAAATATAGTTTGCTAACCAATCCACTAAAACGGTTATTTTTCTTATAAACATGAGAAATCCGGTTAATCCAATCCTTAAAACTTTTTTTTTTGGTGGTGTTGAGCAATGTATAACTATATCATATTGGTTTGAAAGTCGACCAACCATTCGACCTATATGAGTGAAACTCCTTTTCGCTAACACCCAAATCCTCTTTATTGTTTGTGTGTTATATATTGTTGATGTATGTTTATTTTTTTATATTTTTTTGATAAAAGGTTATGCATAAATAAATAACTGGGCAAATAAATTGCAGTTTATTACAAAGAGTAAATTAATAAAATCCAAATCTTAGAATCTAATCGAACCCATTAAGCAGCCCAATAGCCCAACTGAAATTAAACACATCGGATGAGAAGAATCGTCCTTTTGCCTCATCATGCGATTGAGAAAGCAATTTGCAGCAAATTACTCGCTAATGTCGGATTCTGAGATCGAATTGAAGATATCTTATTCCAGATCTATTGCCGAATCATGGAGGCTAAGCTTTCAATCGATCTATGTGATTGCCTGTGTAACCTATTGTTTCTCTCCCTCCAAATTTCATACATTGCTGCTTGCTATAGGAGTGTGATGATGTACCTGAGATTTTTGCTACCTGAGAAGCTAATTAATTGGGTAAGCTTTTGTTCCCAATTATTCGACCAACCTGATAATTTTAGATTTGGAGTCAGAGCTTCCCATAGTTGTCTTGAGTAGTTACACTTACAATATAGATGGTCACGACTCTCGTTGTGTTGATTGCAGAGAAGGCAGTGAAGTTCTGTTTGTAACCCCCACGAAGCAATCCGGTTTCTCGTGGGGCATCGATTGAGGGTTACAAGCCAAGCAAAAATGGAGTGCTTAGGGAACCCTCGCTTAAGCCAGATTGATTTGTGCCAAGGTACCTGTTGATTAGAATCTCTAAGCTGGGAGTAAATTTTTTTAGAGTTGAAACGATTGGTGCATTGACCATCAACTATCCATGCAGGTGAGTCTTCTTCATCTGATAAGGAGATGGTCGTAAGATGAGCTTGCAGGAGTTGAAGATTGTTGGATCTCGCTGGAGGGATAAACCATGAGTTTTGCCACCAACATGAGCTTAGTTTAGCATTGAGATGTATACCAGTTAGGCGAGGGCCTTGCCTTCCAATAAAATCGATGAGAGATCCAAAGGGAGTCCAAGGGTCTGACCAAAATTTTTAATGTTGCTTCTGTTGCCAAGTGATATTCTTGACCATTTCATTGTTGTTGGCCAAAGTTTGAGAAATTGTCGGAATTGCCAAGTGTGTCTTTGTAATGGACTTAACTCCAAATCGATTTGTCTTTCAGAAGATTTTGGTGAATCCAGGCAACCCATATGGATTATGTTCGAAATATTAGCATCCAAAAGAGCTGAACTGCACATGTTCGGTTCCATACTGCAAAATTTTTGAGTCCAAGACCTCCCTCCTCCTTCGGTTTTATGACTGATTCCCAAGCCACTTTTGATCTATGTGTTCCTTATGTGCTTCCCTTCCATAGAAATGCTCTGCATAGTGAATTAATGCGTTTAATGACTTGTTAAGGTAGAATGAAAGCTCCACACCAAAGTTGGATAAGCCAGCTATCACCAAGTTCAGTAATTGCAGACAGCTCGCCAGAGAGAGGAGTTTAACCAACCAGTTCCCTATCTTTGACTTTATCCGTTGAATAAGTGGTTCGCAGTCAGTAATGGATAGCTTTTTTGGTGATAAAGGCAGACCCAGATATCTAATGGGGTATTCTCCTTTGGAAAAACCTGTAATAGTTGCAATATATGCTTCTTGTTTTTCTGATTATCCTGCAGGGAAGAAGCAGGGTTTATGCGGGTTGATTGCAAACCCCGAGAGGGTTTTGAATTCATCCAAAATGTCAAGTATGTTCTGAGTTGATGTAATGGAGCCATCTGTGAAAAGGAGTAAATCATCAGCAAAGCAGAGATGTGTAAGTTTAGAAGTAGAGCACTGAGGGTAATAACCGATTCTCCCATCCGCATCTGCCTCAACGAGTTTAGGGGATAAGAAATTCATAGCTATTCCAAAGAGGTAGGGAGACAGGGGGTCGCCTTGTCTTAGGCCCCTTGTCCCTTTGAATTAGCCATGTAGGTTTCCATTAATCCCTATGGAATATCTTGGTGTTGACACACATTGTCTGGCCCTTTCAATGACACAGGGAGGAAAATTGAGAGCCTGCAGACCAATGAGAATAAAGTCCCAATTGAGCGAATCAAATGCTTTAGCAATGTCGAGTTTAATAGTAAGCCTCAGACTCAGCCTTCTCTTATGATAGCCATTAACAATTTTAGATGCTAACAAGCAGTTTTCTAGCAGTAGACGGCCCTTAATGAACGCTGTCTGGTTAGGGCGGATCATCCGAGGAAGCAAAGGCTTTAACCGTGCGACTAAGAGTTTAGAGATCAGCTTATATATCGTGTTACAGCAGGATATTGGCTAATAGTCTTTGATAGATGTGGCACCTGGGAATTTTGGGATCAGTGAGATGATAGTTGAATTGATAGGAGCAGGCATGTAGGGGTGAGAGAAGTAATGTTGGACTGACTGCATGACCTCCGTACTGACTACACTCCAGGCGGCTGAGTAAAATTTAGAAGTAAGGCCATCTGGACCTTGACTCTTGTTTAGATTAAGCTTGAATAAAACCTTGGAAATTTCTTTAGTATTTGGGATGGATGCAACCGAATTCTGGTCTGCAGCAGAGCATTGAAATAGCATGGGAGAGAGCAAAGCTGATATTGGGATAGAACGGCGTGAAGGAGGAGCTCCGAGGATGTTGGAGTAGTGATTCACAACCATGTTTCCCATTGCCAACGGACATGAAGTGGAAAATCCATCATTGTTGGTAATAGAGTGAATCAAATTTGCTGCATTTCTTGCTTTTGTTATTCAGTGAAAGTAGTTGGAGTTGGAATCTCCAGCGGCCAGCCAATTTATCCTTGATCTTTGCTTGAAATATTGTTCTTCTATGTCCTGTAGTATAGCAAGCTTTTCTTGATATATTCTCTCCTCTTCAAAGTTTTGTTGGCTCGGGTGGTGTAATGATTGAACCTGCAAAGACTTGAGCAAACTATTAGTGTCTCTTACTCGCTTCTCAATATCTGAATAGTTGTTCCTAGAAAGTGTTTTTAGGTCTCTCTTTATCATCTTTTGCTTGTAGCTTAGGGTGCTTAGAGATAGATCCTCGTTTTCAATGTTTGTCCATGCTGCTTGAACTGTAGGGAGGAAGTTAGGATGTTGGGTTATGAAATTGAAAAATTTGAAGGGTTTTTACCAGCTTGGGGTAGAGGGCAGGCAAAAGAAACCACAGTGGGAGTATGATTGGAAAGCTAGGTGGGAGGAAAGAAGCAAGGCTATTTGGGAAGGTTAGCAGCCAGCTCTCATTTATAAGTGCTTTGTCTAATTTCTTTGCAATTGGGCGGTCTGGTTGTTTGTTTGACCAAGTAAAGCAAGATCCATGATATCGCAGGTCTCTCATCTCTATCTGGTCAAGGCAACCTTTGAACTGCTGTATTTGGCGAGTAAACTGGTGTGGTGGAGAGGAATGCTCCACAGGATGCAGGATTTCGTTAAAATCTCCTCCAAACAGTCATGGCTTGTTATGAAGGTTTAAACTGGTAAACAGATGGGTAAGCTCATTCCAGAGGACTGCTCTTTCTTCGATTGTGTTTTTAGCATACACAGCTGTGTATATGAATGGTGTTAGACCATGGTATTGAATCTGACAGGTCATTTGCTGGCTGGTTGAATGGAGGAGCAGAACTGTCACCTGGGCTGACCAGATAATAATTATTCTTCCGTCTTCATCTGCATTATGATTGCTACATACCAACCAGCGATGACCAAGATGTTGCTTCAAGAAGTTCATATTAGATTCTTTTACGTGAGTTTCCAAAAGGGCTCCTAAAAAATATTAGTTGTAGTAAGCCAATCTTTAACCGATAATTGTCTAGAGGTATTATTAAGTCCTCTGACATTCCAAAAAAATGTTTGTAAAGACATTAAAGGGTTAGGTTTTGTGGCTCCTCGAGCGGAGAACCCACAGTTTGGGTAGTAGAACTAGAAGCAGGGTTTGGGGGAGTTGACAGGTCGAGTGTATGATCAGGGGGCATAGAGCAAGGGATGGAAAGGGAATAAGTGGGAGTAGTGATGAGAGGGGAGAGGGGGGAGAGGCAGAGGCTTTCATTTTAGGGAAAGGCCTTTTAAGAGATTATAGGATAGGCGGTTTAGAAGCTAGGAGGACTAGTAGGTGGGTAATCTGAGCTGTATCAGTAGGTTGAAGGGGGTCGGGATTAGCATAGAATACGAGGTCACTCATAATGTCAAGATTGCCTGAAGAAGCATCAGGAGGTGGGGGCGAGGTGATTGCATCAACCATTATGGAGTCACGATCGGGATCAGGTAGGAGAGACTATTTGATTGAAGTTAAGGTGCTCAAGGGAGTTTGCATATCAGATGGCAAAACTGGGAGATCCTGAGAAAGAGTAGAGGCAGATGGAGAGATTTCTAAGGGTCGGATTGGAGCAAGAGGTTGGCCCTTAGATGGATGAGGTTTAACTGGAGCCAAAAATAGCTGAAGGAAAACAGCCACGCAGATGGCCCATCTCTTTATAAACCTGACAAGTCGGTGGCTTCCATGGATAGGTGACAGTAAGAGAGTGATCAGACCCATCCTCCCTTTCGAATTCAATCTTTGTTGGGAGAGGAATTGTACAATTCACTTTAACTTTTACATGTGTTGTTTCCAGATCAGCAAGCCGCATTGTGGAGTCATCAGTTTCAATCGGTTCTCCTATCAAACCAGCAACGAAGCTGAGTCCTTGTTGATGAAATAAGTCCAAAGGTAATCCTTTAATGTGAGCCCAAAGTGGTATTGCCGTTTTTGAAGGAGGGAAAACAGCTAGGTTGGGTGTCCACTGCGCGACGTAGAAAATTGTCAATCCAATGTGCCAGATTTCTTGGTCGACAATTTTCCTCCTTATAGTGGCGTTAGGTATTCTGACCATCATCGTTCTTTGCTATGATTTCAGGTGAAAATCAATTTTCTTTCCACTTCCCCAAATGTGGGATAAGACATTCTGAATTTGAGTATAGAAAGGAGTTTTACCCATGAAAATTCCTATTATGAAGTCTTGATGCAAAGCTGCACCTTTTTGAAAAATTGAGTCATGTATTCTTACCCTAGTGTGCTTTCTGGTGATATGGTTGGTTCGGCTAGGTGTTTTAGAGTTTTGTCTGAGTCTCGGTTAGCAATAGAGGCCCAAGAGCTTGGTTTTTCAAGTGGAAGAGTAGAGGGGCGAGCTGAGGTGGGGTTTCGAGGAGGTACATGTAAGGGTTTAGCAATGTCTGCTATTAAGATGCCGTTGAGGCCAGCAATAACCGCAGTACTAGTTAGAGAAGTTTCACCATCTGAGGTGCTGACTGTAGAAAGATGAGAGGGTACTTCTTCAGGTACAAAAGATTTGGGAACAGTGTCTGCAACACTTGTTTCCATATAATTGTTTCCACTGTTTATCACAGGGGGAGTGGCTGAGAGAGCAACTTGCTTATCAGATCTGAGAGTTGTCTTCCTATGGGGGGCAACCTTAGCTACAAAGATAGTGGAGTTAGCATGTTCCACACTAAGGTTGGATTTGAAGCCAGATCCAAAACCAGAAGGGCGACAAGGTTTCAGGATAGTGATGGAGGAAGAGGGTGAGGGGGAGGAAGGGAGTGGAGGGAAAGAGGCAGGGTTTAGGAGGGTCAGGAGGAGGCCAGATTGAGGTGTCTCCGGCCATAGGGAAGTCGGAAAAAAAAACTGCAGGGCAAACACGGAAAACGAGGAGAAAGAAGAAGAGGATAGAGAACATAGAAAAGAGATTTTTCTCGTTTTTTCTTTTTTCTTTTTTTTTTTAGTATAATGAGATATGTATGTTTATTTAGTTATGATCTTCTGAAGAACATATATATTATCTAATGGTATTTAATCCTAATCTGATACTTTTCGAGGTGCCTTTGAAATGGTAATGAATTTATTTCTTTGGTTTATAGATTTTTGACAAAACATATATTTTGAGCTAAGACATAAGACACGTAGTCTGTGAATATAATTATATATGTGTAAAGATTTTCCTCTTTTGTTCTTTCAGTTATTTATATCATTATCACAATCTCAAAATATAATTGAGAAAAAAATTGTATTAATAATGGAAGCTAATGCAAAAAAAAAACAAAGATTGAAAAAATTGGACGGATCAATAATATAATATTGATGCAAGAGAATCTGAAATAGATGCTAACGAGATTCATAAGAATAGATTTAATAGAGATATAAGATATGTTTATAAAAGATGTTTCACGTGGAACTACTCACACTAAGTGTTATTAGATTCATATGATCGTACATCCTATTATACAAACCAACATACAACATACAACAGATCCACGCTTTATGTTACTCATCACTAAGGAGTTGATTTTTACAAAAAAAAAAAAAAAAAAAAAAAAAAAAAAATTTNTCTCTTAATTAACATTAAATGACATGCTAAATTAAGCATGTACTGATGAATATTGGCCTATCAAAGAGGAGAGCCTTAACAAGTTTAGATCCAACCAACGACCGAAAAGTATGGACAAAACAAAGATCTAAAAAAGAGGTTAAAACCTCAATTCCGAAGTAACAGATTTACCGACCACATAAAAATACTAATAAAGACCAAAAAATCGCAACTCTATCTGTCTTAACCTTTTTTTATCTTCCAACCAAAACCAATCTCTTATTTGTTCTTCTGCTTTAATTCTCTCACTTCTATATTTCCCTCTCCTTTAAACAAGGAAAGGGCGTAGAAGAAACCAAACAAACAACAAAATTATTAAAAAAACAAAAAAAAATGGGTGTCAAATTGATATTCATCTCCGGCCTTTTGATCTTAGCTTTTGTAGCTAATTCCGTTAATGCGACCTATCCATTGACAAAATCATGTGTCAATGGACAAGGTTGCATCGGTGATGACGATGAGCTCGAATCTCTAATGGATTCCGAGACAAACCGACGTCAATTAGCAAGAGGACGTCGTTACATTGGGTATGATGCAATGAGAAAGAACAATGTGCCTTGCAATAGACGTGGACGATCTTACTACGATTGCAATAAGAGAAAAAGGAATAATCCTTATAGGCGTGGTTGCAGTGCCATTACGCATTGCTATAGGTCCGCTAAATGATAGATCAAATTTGATCATCATTTCACTATCGTATCTTCGTTTGTTCTATCTTCATTCTTTATATTATTGATCGTTGGTATTAAACGTATCCTATGTTATATTATACGTATGATCTTTTTTCCTTTCTTTTTCTCTTTAATTATTTTATCATCATCATGATGCATATAAGCTTTTGATTCATTGGTATATCGATCGTTTTCTTTTTGTTATTTTTGTTGTCATATAATTAAGTTCCGTTTTGTTAATATATATACATCATGATGTCTCACAATTTATAATTGTTTAAGATTATGGGACATTTTTGGACCTCTTTCTACAAAGTTGTATTTCTTCTTTAGCGAATTTTGGATGTATTTCTATCAAAAAAAAATTTTGGATGTATCAACACGAAACCATATGGCGTTGGACTAAAAAAACCCATGTCCTAGCCCGAATCTCTATGTTTTGTTTAGGAGTACAAGTAATTTAGGGTCCAATTTGGGTCACAAATCAAACTTTATTCAATATCCATCTAAACAGTTCTTTACATAAACAAATCTTAGTGTTTCATACGTAACACTAAGATCCTTTTTCTTTTAAATCTGAACTAAAATGGGTGACAATATGGAACTGAAACAAGTGACAATATAATCTCGCTAGCTTTAATAGTTTAATAGTTAGCACTAAATCATAATTTAATCTCAAAGTGAAAACTAAGCTAGCATAGAAAATAAAGTGTTCTTTAAAGTACTTGTATGTTTTTGTTTTTTGTTCTATTCGATTTAGATTTGAGTTAATCGCTATATTCCATATAATAGAGTTTAAACTATAAATCCAATTTTATCATCCAATCAATTACTTACAAGAAAAAAAGCTAAGCTAACATAATATATAAATGACCTTGTAATGAATCAGTCCATTACTGGCAATGATTACTCAACAAGAAACTCATAATAATAAATATCCATAAGGTTTAGTGTAAGAATATTTCCCGTTATATGTGGCCGATGTATTTCTCAATTTAATTATAAGTTCAAGTTTATATCAAAGTTATAGATTATAATATGAAAGTTGATACCATGATGGATCGGTTTCGAATAACGATATTAGAATTGGGTGTATTGATAACCTTTCTTTCTTACCCAATCATATTATGTAAAGCTTCTATATACAATATATATATATATATGGTCGTTAATTAATCAACATTATATATTTGATCATATATATATATATATGGAGTGGTTAATAAATGAAAGAAGATGTACATGGTGTCCTTTGATCTTTTATTAAAATAAAGGAGAAGTGATGGTTTGTGTGTGTCTCATATATATATATGATCTCAAAGAGAAAGACATACGGTTATACAGAACAAGTATACGAACACAAACTTGAGCGATATAGAAGAAAACCATTCTATTCTTTGTCCATCGAAGGGGTCACTGAAAGTGTAAGGGTCAAGAAGGAGAAAATCAATTTAGAAGTTCTGATCCACATCGGTCAAAAGCAATGGATCAAAGTTCGTCTTTCTTTTTCTTTAAGAAAGTGTTTGGTAGTTGAATTAACACAAATCTAGAATGAGACTTGGGATAAATATCATAAATCAAAATCATGAAATTGAATTTATATTTGGTATCAGAGCCATCTAGATTTGTTTAGTTCACATAGATAAACATGTGAGTAATTGATTTTAATGAGGATTCATTATTATGCTAATTATTTGATTAAACACAAAATTACGGTTACTTCGATCAAGTTACAACGTTTTGTGAATTATATTTCAATCATGTACTTGTATCAATTACATAATAGAATTCGTGGTAAAATTAATTACCATGAATTGGTTTAAGATTTTTGAATAGAAACATGAAATCGTAATGTTCAAAAGAATTGCATTGTTGTAACCATGCGAACATGTAACCGTTTTATTGGTTTCGTAAAATTTGACGTAAGGTTCAAATTAATACAGTTATTGTTGTTACAACAAAGTTCTGTGTGTATAATATTTAAAACACATGTTGTAACAATGTTTTAAGAAGCCGTTATAATTGAATATGGATCAATTATGACTGAAACTGATTATAATAGTGATCCCAAAAATAATATGAGGTATACATTATATATGCTATCGTACACTTAAAGTATTTTGTTTATATGTTTATATATAAATTAAAGTTCCCTGCATTATACAAATTAGGGTAATTGTATTATAAAATATTAATTCAATATAAAAAGATTATTTAATATAAAAGAATTACTTATTAAGATTTAGTGTTTACATTGTATATGACATGTTAATCACCAAAGTGGTCTTGTCATATATATGTGAATATAAAAGTAAAAGTAAAATTATTAATTGATCATGATCAAAGAGATGCTAAAGTGACATAAAAGTTCTAGTGATCAATTAAATTATTATTTATATCCTTGAAGATCACCCAAAGGTGGATCATTGGTTATATTTAATAATACAAAAAGAATTAGTCATTTCTACTATAGTTGATAGTATGTTTATCCAAAGGTAACATATCTGTTTGATTTATTTGTGTCATTTGATTAATTATAAAAGTATTAAAATTCTAAAATTAGCATCACTTATAGTGCGTGTATTTAAGTATTGCCCAAAGGTTGCTTAAACACATGCTTTTAAAGTCTAGTATAAATTTTATGAATCTATATATCAGTAAGTATGTATAAATACTTGCAGCTTCATCTAGTATGTATGCACCGGCTAACTCTGTCGTAAAATCTAGTGGGCTAAACTATGAGGAGTGGTCCAAACATATTCGGTTCGCACTGGGTGTAATGTCTTTGGACCATTCAATACTCACTGATAAGGAGGCCTCAGCCATTACAGTTAATAGCTCCGAATCTGATAAGTCTCGTTATGAGACTTGGGAGCATTCTAACAGGCTGAGTCTGAACCTCATGAGAATGACAATGGCGGAAAGTATCAAGCCATCTATGCCCAAGACTGAGAAAGCTAGGGAATTCATCAAGAAAATTAAAGAGTGTTCACAATCAGATTTGGCAGACAAGTCGGTTGTAGGTAGTCTCATGAATGAGCTGACTACGAAAAAGTTTGACTAGCCTCAGCCAATTCATGATCATGTGAAGCACATGTCTAACTTGGCATCGAAGTTAACGGCCTTGGGAATGGAAGTTCATGAGCCTTTCTTGGTCCAATTCATCATGAATGTGCTAGAAATCTTGTTTCCGTAAGTAGGTTGGACGATTTAGGTTTTAATTTTAAGATTGGACATGGTGTTTTCTCTATGTACCGAAATGACTACTTTTATGTCAGTGGTACAAAGTTTGATTCACTTTATAAGTTTAATCTTGGTATAAAGTTTTCTGAATCCTTGTTTAATGTTGAGAATCAAGGCATAAAACGTAGTGCATCTAATGAAAGCTCAACTTTCTTGTGGCATAAAAGATTAGGTCATATATCAAAAGAAAGAATTATGAGGTTGGTAAAGAATGAAATACTTCCTTCATTGGATTTAAGTGACCTAGATGTGTATTGACTGCATTAAAGAAAAGCAGACAAAACACATAGTAAAGAAATCAGCTACAAGAAGTACTCAACTTCTTGAGTTAATACACACTGATGTATGTGGTCCATTTGATGCTCCATCTTGGAGTGGTGAAAAATACTTTATCACCTTCATTGACGATTATTCACATTATGGTTATACTTATCTACTGCATAAAAAGTCTAAGTTAGTGGATGTTCCAGAGGTGTTCACTGATGAGGTGGAAAGGCAGTTAGATATAAAAGTGAAAGTAGTGAGATCTGATAGGGGTGGTGAGTTTTATGGAAAATTCGATGAAAGTGGACAATGTCCTGGTCCATTTGCTAAGTTACTTAAAAGTAGAGGCATTTGTGCGCAATACACAATGTCTGGTACGCCTCAGCATAATGGTGTAGCTGAAAGGCAAAACCGTACTCTAATGGATATGGTTATGAGTATGTTAAGTAATTGTTCCTTACCATTTTCGTTGTGGATATATGCGTTAAAGACTGCAACGTATGTGCTGAACCGGGTTCCTAGTAAGTCAGTTTCTAAGACTCTTTTTGAACTGTGGATGGGAAGGAAACCTAGTTTAAGATATTTACGTGTCTGGGGTTATCCAGCAGAAGTGAAGCCGTATAACCCACATGAAAAGAAACTTGATTCTAGGACTGTCAGTGGGTTTTTGATTGGCTATCCAGAAAAATGGAAAGGGTATGTATTTTATTGTCCTAACCATAGTACGAGAACAGTTGAAACGGGGAATGCTAGGTTCATTGAGAATGGTCAAACTAGTGGGAGTGGTGAACAAAGAAAGGTGGACATTAAAGAAGTTCAGGTTGAAATTTCTTCACCTGTCGTTGCACCTCAAGTTGTTGTTCTAACTATTGCAGTATAGTCAAATGACACAATGGAACAACACAATCAAGAGCCAACTCCTTTAGATGAAGAAGTAGTCAATGAACCAGTCACAATTCAAGAAGAAAGTAGTGTACCACAAGAACCTATAAGGCAATCTGTAAGGGAAAGAAGATCTGCCATTCCAAATGACTATGTGGTTTATGCTATTGAAAGTGAATGTGACTTAAAGCTTGACGAAGACCCGACTACATTCCAAAAAACCATGGAAAGTGACAATTCTAAAAAATGGTTAAATGTCGCATAAGACGAAATGACTTCTATGGGTGTTAAATATGTATGGGACTTAGTAGAGTTGCCTGATGGTTTCAAGACCGTTGGTTGTAAATGGGTCTTTAAGAATGAACGTGAGTTGAAAGGTAACATAGAAAGACACAAGGCTATGCCTTATTGCTAAAGGTTTCACCCAGAAAGATAGCTTTGACTATATAGAGACCTTCTCTCCAATTTCTAAGAAGGATTCTCTAAGGATTGTTTTGGGTATGGTAGCTCATTATGATTTATAGCTTCACTAAATGGATGTGAAAACAGCCTTTCTAAATGGAGAGGTTGAGGAAGAAGTGTGTATGGATCAACCTGAAGGTTTTGTGGCCACAGGAAAGAACATCTGGTGTGTAATCTGAGAAAATCAATATATGGACTGAAACAAGCTTCCAGACAGTGGAACTTAAAGTCTAATGATACCATTACGTCATATGGTTTTGTAGAGATCATCATTGATCGGTG
>OVBA01007069.1:0-15500 GCA_900406435.1 Lepidium aucheri
TTTACTAGAATATATATATATATATATTGATTATAAGTATTAATTATTAAATGTAAGTATATTTGTTTTATATATATAAGACATAAAAATGGAAAATCTATAATCTCAATATAAATATGCAGGAAATAAATTAATTTTNATATAAATATGCAGGAAATAAATTAATTTTTTCTCAAAAAATTACTTATATATAGAAGATATAAATAAATATATATTTTTATTATAAGATAACAAAACAAAATAACTTATGCTATGAGCATTTATAAAAACTAAATAATTAATAATATCAAATTTCAAGTTTTCAAAAATTAAAAATTATATTAGTTATATTAAATATCAGTTTTATTAATCTACAAATACATATTAATAAGATGATTATACATACATTTATATTAGTATATACTTGCTAAATTGATTAAAATATTAATAAAAAATATGTGTCAAATTGATACAATAAAACAAAAATATGCATGGATCTACAAACTTAAATAAATACGAATTTAAAACTATATATATATATATTAGTATATACTTGATAAATTACTTATGATATTAATAATTAAAAATATGTGTTCTATCGATAATGTATAACAAATCAAAATTAAATATAGATCTTAAAACCTAATAAGTACGGGTTCAAAACCCTAAGTAAATACGGGTCTAAAAATTAAGTTATAAACGAGTCTAAAAGATAAATGAACATGAGTCAAAACGTAAATGACACGAGTCAAAAAATTTTATATGTAAAATAGTAATGCATTAAAACTTAAGTAAACAGAAATAAAAAATATATGTCGTTTACAACAAACATCGGTGGTCACTATAAATTTATTTTTAATATATCAAATATATATATAATTAAGTAATTAATAAATTTACACATATAAATCAAAAAATAAATAAATAAATCAAACAAACAAATATTACTTAACCCGTGCATAGCACGAGATATTATCTAGTTTTTAGTTATACTTATTGTGTAGTTATCGTAAACTTATTTTGTAGTTAGCATAGACTTATATATGGAAACAAAAATAATACTCTCCTACTAAATATATATATGTGTAGGCGACCTTTATTCTAGTGGCATGTGGTAATTCTACTAAAATTATATGCACTTACACATCCAGCGATCGAATTTTACTATCTATATTATATAATATTATATAAGAATTTGGCTAATAAGCCGACTAGTTATATACTTATGTTAAAAAAAAACAGATAAGTATAAGTTAAATATGTAAGAATAAAATGAAATATTTAGTGTTCTTTAACTCCTACATTTTTCGTTATTGAAAAAAAGTTTTTCTTTTTCATCACATATGTAGAGAGAGAAAGACACGACGGCATGAGATAGGGTTAGGATATTTATTGGACATCCCAAAAAAAAAGAAGAGAACAAAAGAGAAGGTGAAAAAAACATTATGTTCAAAGTTGTAATGATAATTTTCCTCCCCTACCTCTGACTTCTCTTCATCCCTCATCATCATTACAACCTCACTTCTCTCTCTCTCTACCTTCACTTTAATATCATGATGATAGTGATGATGATGATGATTCATGTTCATCTTCGTCCTCTTCTTCTTTTTCTTCACCTCCCAAGTCCCAATACCCAAGACGAAGACTTCAACACACAAACCCAAGATCATGAATTCCGAGAAAAAGAAGATGAAGTAGTTGATTCTTATAATCATCATCAAGGTTCTAAGATTAGGGTTCACCTTATCTCTCTCTACTTTTTCATCTAGATCGTTGTTTCTTGGTCGTCATCATCATCAAAATCGTTATCATATGTTTGTACTATCTTCAACGTGTGCGTACGAGATCCGTAAGGGGAATCAAGCGTCTCGGTCCGATCCTTCGCTGTTTCAAAGCGATCTTCATCTTATAAAATCATCAAATCAAGTGTGTTTTTCAATTATCTCTTTACTTCATCTTTTTGTGTTTCTTACCTTTTGTATTTCTATTTGCTTCTTCTTCTTCTTTTTCTTCCAATTACATCTCCTTCTCGATCTATGTTTTTGTTTTGCTGATTTAGATTTATGAATCTACTACATGTATCACTATATATCCCTATCTTAATTATTCTTCTGAACTTTACTCAAGAAATTAAATTCCATATATGATGGTTGTTTATGTTGGGAAATATTATCATGTAATTGCTTGGATCTATAAAATCAAACACAAATTAATAATTTATAGTATATAGACAATGATTTATGTATGTATAGATGCTGAATTGATAGAAAAACGCAAGCGTAGAGGATAATGTTTCAGGAGAACTAGAATATGCAGCAATTTAATATCATATACTCCTATATGTAGTGTATGCATAATATGTAGATCTATGTGGTAGATCATTCCTTATATATAGAAAGATTGTGTCGCTTTGGTACAGTCCAAAGAGTTATGATGATTACTGTTGACGAAGAAATGTGTACAAACATAATTAAATGCATCAACATATTGTTTTCGCATACGATATATTTGAGTATATTTGAACACTTGTAATAATTTCTCGAGACATCATTCATTCTTCTAATATGTTATTATTTCGGTTTTGTCTCTGCGCGAAAATCTAGTAGAAATTTTCTGTGTTTTTGTAATTTGATCTCTATTAATTATTGTATGTTGCTGCACAACCACATGCACATACTGCAGTGCCAAAATAGTCGGAGGCGTAAGATGAAATTTGGATAAGAAAAAATTATAGAAACATAACTATGTATGAAATTTTTAGGTTACATCACAGTTTTATTTATAATCTTGTTCTCTATTTATTTCTGTTTGTTTTCGAGTTATATCATAACTTATTACTGTTTTGGGGAAAACTATAACCTTAATTTTTTTGGTTTAAGGCAATAGCCTCATTTGCCAAAGGATACAAATTGTTATGTTTACACGATACAAATAATGTGATTCTCGATTGGATATTTAGACCTTAATTTTTTAAAAATTAGAACACCGGATACAATGATCTAGTGGGTAAACATGTTTTACGTCACAACACAAGGTATTAACAAAGGATAACCCAAACCGTAAAGGAATTTATGATGTGGAGGTTAAGAAGGTAACATTTGGAGAGGTTTGGGAGATTAAAACGAGTGGTAATCGGTTATTTTTACAAAGTATAACTTTAAAGAATGTCTAGAAAAGTTGTAATAGACAAGCTTTTAAAGGAGTGGCTAAAAGTTGTTATATGTCTACACCACTTAATTTGACCTGTCTCACCAAATAATTTAAATAACAAAACTATATAAAACTTCAAAAGTGAAATTTTTCACATTGCACACGCAGCGCAACTATCAAAAAAATGAGAACTTTAAAAAGTAAAGCGCATGAAGTGTCTATATCTATTAAAAATCTATATACGGGACTATATCCACGCTATAGTGTGGAATTCGTTTATTTTTTCAACCCGTATTTATTTTCGAACCAAAATCAAACTGAATTAAAAGAATGGAATCTGAACCAAACGCGGCAAAATATTTCAATGAATCATAAACCTATATATTTAGGAAACGAATCGAAATTAAATCAAAAACCAAATTCTAGAGATGTTTAATTTAAATAATTATTTATGTTAGATTTTCATATATAAGTACTCTAACCCAAACTCAATCTATACCATATCGAACATGATCCAAAAAATAAAAATAACTGAAAATGTGTTATATCAAAAAGAGCCAAAAACCGAATTAAAAGAATCAATCCCGATAAGATACTATAAAAAGTGATAAATCTATGTATTCGGTGAAGCAAAACATAGTACAAAACCGTTCCCAAAACAAGTAAATAGATCATCTCGGTTGTTAGATTTAGTTCACTCTGATCTTACAGACTTTAAGAACAGCTGTAGTAGAGGTGGAAAGAAATACTATGTGACATTCATAGATGACTTTTCTAGGTTTGCTAAAGTGTACTTACTAAGATCTAAGGATGAAGCTGCTGATGCATTCTTGAGAATCAAAGCAGAAGCAGAAAACCAACTTGACAGGAAAATTAAGAGACTGAGATCAGATCGGGAAGGGGAATATGAATGTGACAAACTCAAGAGTTTTTGTGTCAAAAAAGGTATCATACACGAGAGGACATCTCCCTACACCCCCAGCAAAATGGGATAGCAGAAAGAAACAATAGAACCATGAAAAACATGATGAATACAATTTTATTAAGTTCAGGTTTGCCAGATTCTCTTTGCGGAGAAGCTATTCTTTCTGCGTGTAATATCCTCAATAAAGTGTCTCATAAAGGTATCACTATAACACCATATGAACTTAGGAAGGGCCATAAACCAAACTTTACTTTCATAAAGGTGTGGGGATTTTTAGCTAAGATAGGTATTCCTAGCTTCAAAAGATCCAACATTGGTTCAAAAACTATAGATTCAATATTCATAGGATATGCAGAAAACAGTGCTGCATATCGTTGTCTAGCATTTGATCCTGAAACAAAAACTCTGGGACATGTTATTGAATCTCGGGATGTAGTATTCTTTGAGAACATCTTTCCTTACAAGAAACCTGCAATTTTGAAGACAAAAGACTGTGTAGAAGAAAAAGAAAGAATGAACACTGAAGATATGGAACCAAGAAGAAGCAAAAGGATGAAAATAGCAAAGGAATTCGGGATAGACTTTATCACAAGTTTTGTGGTTGAGGAGATAGAAATGAGTGAGGATTTCGTATTCACTTTTCTTATGGACGATAATCCCAATACTTTTGCAAAAGCAATGCAGTCTTTGGATGCAATGCTTTGGAAGGAAGCAGTTGATGATGAATATGAATCAATCATATCAAATTTACATGGGAATGAGTAGACTTGCCTTCTGGATGTAAGGAATTAAGATGCAAGTGGATTCTCGAAAAGAAAATAAAGTCTGATGGATCAATAGATAAGTATAAAGCTAGATTAGTGGTTCAAGGGTTCTCACAAAAATTTGGCATAAACTTCTTTGATACGTACGCACCAGTAACAAAGATTGCCTCCATAAGATTATTGATAGCATTAGCATCTTCTCACAATCTGATCATTCACCAAATGGATGTCAAGACAAAAATTTTGAATGGAGATTTGAAAGAAGAAATATATATGTTGTAGCCTGAAGGTTTCATAGTGAACGGGCAAGAAAATAAGGTCTGCAAATTGAAAAAATCCCTCTACAGTCTCAATCAAGCACCAAAACAGTGGTTTGAAAAAGTTTAGCTCAACACTTAAGGAAGAAGGATTCGAGTTAAACAATGGAGATACATGCATCTTCAACAAGATTGTAAATTCAGATTATGTCATCATCTGTTTGTTTGTTGATGATATGATGTTACTAGGAACATCATTGGAGATCATAACTGAAACTAAACAATTTATGAGTGCCAATTTCAGCATGAAAGACTTGAAAGAAGTGGATGTGATTCTTGGGATTAAAGTAGAGAAGATGAAGAAAGGATATTCACTAAGTCAATCTCACTATATAGAAAGATTACTGAAAGGTTTTGGATACTAGAACAAACCCACAGCCAAATCACCATATGATCCTTATGTGCATCTTCATAAGAATAAAGGAGGAAGGGTGAAACAGAATGAATATGCAAAAATCATTGGGAACATCATGTACTTGATGAACTATTCCAGGCCTGATATAACATATGCTGTGAATAGACTGTGTAGGTACACTCAGAATCCGGGAAACGAGCATTGGATATCAATTGACAGGTTGTTGAGATATCTAAAAGGCACGATTGACAATAAGCTCTATTATGATGGATCTTCGTGTACAGTGGAAGGTTATTGTGATGCCAACTGGATCATGGATAATGATGAAATAAACTCCACTAGCGGGTTTATATTTACAATAAGTGGAGGAGCTATTTCTTGGAAATCAAAGAAGCAGACCTGCATTGCAAGATCAACTATAGAGTCAGAATTAGTGACTCTGGAATTAGCTAGTTAAGAAGTGCAATGGTTGAGAAGCATGTTAGCCAATCTACCAATGATGAGGAAATCAAATCATGTTCCTCTATCTCTATGAGATGTGACTCTCAAGCAGCTATTGCAGTGGTAACGAACAAGCTGTTTAACAAAAAGAAAAGAGATATTCGGTTGAGACATAAGGTTATTAGAAGTTTCATCGAAACTGGAGTTATGTCTCTGGAGTATGTGAGATCAGGAAGCAACATAGCTGATCCTATAAAAAAACCTTTGTGTGGACGTTTAGTCCTGGACACAGCCATTCAAATGGGTTTGAGAAAGGCTGAAGTATGAAGGTATTTTAGGCTCCTACCTGGTGATCTATTAAGTTAGATTGCAGGTTCAAAGGTCAAACGATAAATATTTTTACACTAGTTGCAGTCATGACTCTGAGAAAGGAACTCAGAAGATAAACATCAAGTAAGAAGATCAGATGTTTTTAGACACTTAGTTGTGCATTGCATAAAACACAAAAACTCTGTAAACTTCAAACGACTGTAAAATGAATATAGTAAGAAGTTTATAGTAGAAAAGAAAAATGAATAAATAAAGTTTATCCTGATGCGAAATTTTGAAGGATGATTCAAGTATGTAAAGACATCATTAATGTTGTTGCCTCAATTTGAAAAACTAGGTAGAGATTGTTAGGAATGTTTAACAAATTGAAGAGATGTAAAGCATGTTATATGTGTTTATATATGTCGGTTTACAGTTCTGAAACTTTGTTAGAAACATAAATAGAATGGATCCACTTGAGAAGATAATCTTTAGATAAGATTTTATCAATGACTTGTTGAGAAAGTCATTAGAGAGTATAAATAAAGAGATAGGAAGCTTGAACTGATTCAATTTTCTACTCTTAACTTCACAAAACAAACAGAGTACTCTCTTCTTCGAAGTTTCAACTTATGATAGGCGTGAACCATTCGCGAGCGCAGAAAGAAAGTTGGAACTGAATTCTTCTTGGAATTCTTCATGGAATTAGGAAAGATAATCGCTCAAACTCAGAAGCATAATCTTTGTCTCTACAATTCTCTGATATCTCTTCTTCGTTCTCAATTGTCTTTAGTTCTTTTCTGTTCCACGTTTTCTAACAAATAATACAAACTTGTATAAACTTTTGACAACTTTTAAACATGTTCGTACTGCAACTTAATATTCCTTATACTTTAATGTTACATTAGGAGTGGTCACTATAATTTCTTTTTAAAAACGTTTTTTGACAAATCTTATTATATTGATATCACATATATGTAGTTTAATTACGTAAAATCTTTGATAACTATTTTAAAGAAATTTTCCGAAAAATTTCATGAAACCAAATAAACTTAAAGGAATTATTAAAAATGCCCTTTTCGAAATGCTATTTTTCAAAACATATCTCTTGATGACCATTTCTATCTTTCAATTTTCAAAGAAAATGATAGATTTTGAAAAGAGTACATGCCAATAAGGATATTTTTGAAAATCCCCCATAAACTTAAAAGTATATTTATATTTGTCCGCTAAAGAATTGACAAACAAGATTCTAGTGTTTTCACAAAAAAAACAAGATTCTAGTGTTGTTGAGTCAGAATTTATCAAAACTCTATTAAAGTCTGGTATTATTAGTTTGTAAATTTATCAAATTCTTCTAAAATCTTATAAATTTAGAGTTTTTTTTTGTCAACATTGTGCCACAATTAGCCGGCCCAGTAGCCAAGTTCCTGCATAATGCAGATGG
The DNA here is from genome assembly GCA_900406435.1 of Lepidium aucheri. NCBI lineage: Eukaryota > Viridiplantae > Streptophyta > Magnoliopsida > Brassicales > Brassicaceae > Lepidium > Lepidium aucheri. The sequence goes on from OVBA01007069.1 coordinate 7,688, forward strand.
TGGGACTCGATCCCGAGATATGCAAATGCGCCTACCTATAAAGAACTTACTAATTGCCACTAGGCTAAATGCTACTTGCAATTTAGAGTTATTAGATTAATGATTTTCTAAAGTCTACAAAAGTTGTGTTATTCAAACTTTAAGAAAGAATTTTGTATTGCCATTATATTGTTGATTTATTGATTCTATACATATTTCTTTACAAATTTTCAAAAGTATTGTATCAAAATTAGGTAAATTCAAAATCATTCACTATGATTAAAAAATTTATATATTTTTAAGATATATAATTCAAAATAATGAATATGAAAAAAATGATAATGATAATAATAATAATAGGAAAATAATAATAAAATAGTTTATTAATAAAACTGTACTTTTAAGTTTTGAGAAATATATTAGTATAATTTAGGAGTTTTGTTACATAAAATTTATAGATTTTATAAAAAAAATCATAAGTATTATGTAACATTTTGAATATGTTTTGTATACGAAAATGATATAAGAAATTTTAAAATAAATTTAAAAAAACTGTGAAAATATTTTCAAGCAAAATTAGGTTTATACTCACGTTATACTGTGAGATTTGATTGTTTTTTCCAATCAGTTTTCATTTAAATTCTTAGATCCATATTGATATTTTGAATATCATTTTTGAGATATTATTTCTAGAGGCCCAAATTCTGAACCAAAATTAAAACAAAATTAGAATAATCAAATCCAAGTCGAATCCGACAAAATACCTCAATTAGTCCTAAATCTATATATTTAAAAAACTGAGCCCAAACTCATACCCAAACTAAATCAAGAAGCAAATTTTAGAATTTTCTATTAATTTTTTATTTTGAATTTTTATATAAAAATACCTGCACCAGATTTGATCTATACCTAACCAAACTCTATTTGAGAAATAAAAATATCAGAATAATTATTAATCAAAATAACCAAAATACTGAATTAGATGAACCGAACTCGACTAAATGCCAGAATGTGTCCTAAACTATGTACCCAAGAAAATCAAATATAAACTCGAACATGAACCGGATCAAGAACCGTATTTGTACCCAATATATTTTTATTAGATTTTGGTTTTAGAGATTTTTTTCTATTGAATCTTTATTAATTTTGAACTTTACATAAAAATTTATAACAAAGTCTACCTTAAGCCTATTTTTAAGGGTTGTTACTTGTTAAGAAGCGTAAGTTAATTTTATCCTAAAGTTTATAACACGTTCAAAATAAAAATGTCTCCCGCTTTGATATATAAGACTAGGATTATACTCACGCTATAGCGTGGGATTAACTATTTTCTAAACCCCTGTTTATTAAGATTTTTAAACTCGTGCTAATATTTTGATTTTTTTTTTGAAATATTGTTTTAATGGTCCAAAATCCAAACAAAAATCAACTCAAATTAGAGTAACCGAACCCAACAAAATTCTTCAACATATCCTAAATTTATGTATCGCAAAAACCAAACCAAATCCAAACCAGAACCAAATTAAGAACCAAGTTTTAGATTTTTAGAGTTTTTCTATTAAATATTTTTTAATTTTGTATTTTTATGTAAAGTTACCCAAACCCGAACTCGATCTATACCGTAACAAACTCTATATGATATCCAAATATGTCTTAAACAATAATAACCAAAACACTGAATTAGATGACACAAACCTGTCAAAATATCAGAATGTGTCCTAAATCTATATACAAAGAAAATCTAATCCAAACTCGAACCAAAATTGAATAAATAATTGAATTTGTAACTGATATTTTTTATTTTAAATTTTAGTTTTTAAAGGTTTTTATATATTAAATGATTACTAAATTGAATTTTATATAAAAATCTGTAACAAAACTACATTAAACTTATTTTTAAGGGTTGTTATGAACTTTAGACTAATTTTTATCATATAGTTTACGACACGACCAAAATGAAAGTGTCTCCGATTTTAATATATAAAATTCATTAAAAATATTTGATTAATCTTGTGAACTCCCAAAAATATGTATAACTTTTAAAATTTTGTTACTTTCTATAATTTTTAAGTCCTTAAAACATTTAAAAAAATATATAAATTCAATAACAGCCCTTAGCTGTTCAATTGTAAATTAAATAAGTTTTTTTGTCAACAACAAGTATATTAGATAACTACACCAAAAAATGAGGCAAAGAGTTTACAACACTAAGTCATGAGCTGACTCTCTAATACTATGAGCAAGAGCATTAACTTTATGGTTTTAGAAATCTCGAGGTTATATAGAGAGAAAATGAACGGAAACGACATTTCAACCTGAGAAAGTTTTTCTGATAAAGTTGGAAGGCCAACCATTATTCTAGATGTAACATAATCTTCAACACGTCCATGCAGTCTCTGGTTAACTCTAGCTCTAGAATGTGGAAAGAAATCAGGAATCCCATAACCCAAAGAAGAGCTTCCACCTCTAAATATAATGTTGAGAGGCTTCTCTTGATTGCACGTGCTCCCATATACCCGTCCGTGACTGAATCTAGAATAATTAATTAAAATTAATTAAATTAAGTAATTAAAGGCTGTTCTTTAATAAATTTGAATAAGAGTTCAACAATAATTAATTAAAAATTTTATGAATTTGGATTTCATACATTTTTAATAACGGCTAAAATTGTCATGAAAGTGGCCCAATCGGGTTGATTTCTGATTTAGGTAGCATTAGATGGTGAGTTTGAATTCTATCAGCTCAAGTTAGAGAACTTATGCTATGGATCAAAGTGTTGTTAATCTAATGATTACTTGTTGACAACAAAAAATAGTGACTAAATTTTTTTCTTTGAACTTACTTTAAAATTCACACAGAAATACATTTTAATGTGGAAGAGTAGACCTTGCATCTTCTATCCTCCGTTGTCTCCGAATCTACTTTTAAATTCACACAAAAATACATGTTAATACGGGAGAGTAGACTTTGCATCTTTTCTCCTCCATTGTCTCCGAATTTACTTTAAAATTCACAAAAAAATATAAATTCTAATATGGGAGAGCAGACCTTGCATCATCTCTCCTGAGTTGTTGCCTCATTGAACACAAGATCTAATGGTTTTAGTGATTGGAATTCTTCCCCTATTGATTATGTAGTCCTTAGGATGATTATTTTTGTAAACTCAAAGATTACAAAGAATAACTCAATTTACAAGTTATGTCACATTTTGACATCTCTTTTAAATAGAGTAGATAAATTTTAATCAGATCCGGTCCTGAAATTATGAAGACTTTAAACAACATAAAAAAAGGGTCCATTTTATAGTTTTAAAAGCATAATAATTTGTTTTTCTCGAATTTTCCATTTTATATAAGGAAATTTTTTTGGAGCCAAAGGCCTGTGCTTCGTTGGCCTCTGCTCAGATCCAGTCCTGATCCTAATTCTACTTAAAAAATATTTATACTTTAGATAACTCCTATAGCATCTCAAATCTTATCTAATCTATTATGTTTGCTATCTCAAAACTTATCTAATCTATTATGTTTACTTGCTCTTCAAGCTTTTGATGTTAAGATTATTCCAACAGATTCCCAATCCATTGAACGCTCTACTTCTTCTATTACTCCACTCTGCTTTGTACTGCGATTGCTGTGTTGCATGCATCCATACTGTGGCTGATTTCTACCTTCTCCGCTACGTTGCTGGCGACCATTTTCCTCCGTGTGGGCTATTTGGTTTTGGTATTTTATTGGGCTTATGCCTTTTTCACTCCTTAGCTAATGGGCTTTTTGGCTTTGTAACTTTTGCTTTCATGCCTTTATATTTGAAAATCAATTAACAAACTAAATAAATAAAAATACATTTTGATAATAAATAATTCCCATATTCTACGAGTTATATAGAAAACAAATAAATGACACTAAATGCTCCTCTAGGAATTTGCGTTCGCCCACTAATTGCTACATTCTTCCTGGTTTGATTTGAGTTTCAAAAGCTTTAAAAGAACGGAACAGAAAAACGGATTTCTTCTTAAATGAGGGAGAATCGAATCTTAGCTGAAAGCCTCGTGTATATCGTTGAGACTTTTTAGGCTTACCGTTGATTCGGTTTTGGTAAATATTTCCGGTTTAAGCTGTATAGCTCTGATTCCAATGTACTGTACTAATGGTCTAAAGAGATGAAGAAAACCAGTAATACGTAGAAGAATCTCACCGACGACAACGAAGACGAAGTCTGTCTGGTATATTTTACACTTTTTATATTTATCTCCTTCTCGCTATCTCATGCTCACCCTCTCACTCGAAACATAGTTTCTGTTGGGCTTCTACAGTTAGTACATTGCTTGACCTCATCAGTCTGAGAAAATAAAAATCATTTGACAAAAACATAAAAAACAGAAATTTCTTTTCTTTTGCGGTAACTTTAATCTCTTTTCCGTCTGAAAAGTTTGATTTTTGGGGTTTCTTGTTTGTTAATTGAATTAAGGGTTTCGTTTTTTTTTTTCTCGATTCGATTACCTTAAAAATATTATTGCGGATGATTTGGTGTATGGAGTCCTAATGCAGAAAGATTGTTTTTTGATTTCTGGGTGCAGCGAAGAAATCACAAAACCAAGATAAGAAAACCCTAAGAGAAGCCTTTAGTCAGGAATCTTCTCTAGTGGCTTCAGATTCTGGAGATTCGCGATGGATGGTTTAAAATGCGATTTGAAATCTCCGTTGAAGGAGGTATCGATGGAAGAAGATGACGAAGGTGGTTGTAAAGTGAAGAAGAATGAAGTCTCTGGGGGAGATATATCACTTGTTGTGGATTTTAGTGGAACTGGAATTAGTTCTGACAATGTCATTAAGTCTGATGGTAGTTGTCTGAATGAGAATCTGGTGAAAGGAAATGGGTATAGAGAAGAGGATGACACTCAGGAATTGCTGGTAGGGAATCTGGTATGGGTGCTGACTAAATACAAGAAATGGTGGCCAGGAGAAGTGGTTGATTTTAAAGCTGGTGCAAAGGAGAGTTTTTTGGTTAGGTATATTGGTCAGAGCCATCTTGTTTCGTGGTTCACCCCTTCGAAAATGAAGCCTTTCAAAGAGAGCTTTGAGATGGTGTTGAATCAAAGAAATGATATAAGTTTTTACTCTGCCGTAGAGAAAGCCATGACTTTGTTGGGTAACTCGTTGAAACTTGATATGACTTGTTCTTGCATTGCTGAAGGAAATGGAATAGTATCAGCCAAAAATGGAACAATCTGGAAGAACAAGCCTTTGATATTGCGTGAATTCTCGGTAGAGCAATGGAAACCAAAAGAGTTTGTCACTCAGCTGGAAAATATTGCAAACTGTGTTTCGAATGCGAATATACTTGAGGTGACAGTTATGCAGAGTCAGTTATCGGCTTTTTATTCTTTCGTTGGGCATAAGCAGATACCTATGGGCCAACTTCACGAAAATGAGGGTAGGAAAAGTTTCACTGCGAAGATGAATGATGGTAAGTTCATCGGTTTTCCATCAATTGTTGCAGGTAACAAGAGGAAGAGGTTTCGGAAAGAATGGTTTAGGAAATTTGTTAGTGAGGTTGACAATGTGTCTGCGAGAGATGATATAGTAAATGTGCCTCCTTCTGATATGGTATCTAAACTCAAGTTACTTGCTGTGGACTATAAGTGTTCAGTAGAGATTGAAAATATTGGTCTTCTGAAGTGGTTCTTCTCCAAGTTCAGAATTTCTGAGTTTCATGATGAAAAGGCTTACAAAATGCAGTTGACTAACATGGCTGGTTTCAAGGACTTGATGTTCGCTAAAGATGCAATTCTTGGTACTGAGCAGAAAACCACAAAGTCAAAGAAATCAGGGAAGTCAAAGATCGAACCTTCCAGTGGTGTTTCAGTTGCTGGTACCGAGCAGAAGACCTTCGTATCGCAGCACTCAGAGAAGTTAAAGATTAAGTCTCTTAATGGTGTTTCAACTCCAGATAATGAGCACGAGGCCTCCAAGTCAAAGATATCAGGGAAGAAGAAGATCAAACAATTCAGTGGTCACTCAGATTTTGCAAATCAGCTGCTTGCAAATCAGCTGTTTGCCAGAGATTTTCAAGAAAAACTGTTGATACAGTCTCCAGATGAGAGATCTACCACAAAAGATACACTCAGAAGACCTGCTGCTACACTTTTACCGGACCTGAACAGCAGAAACAATGCTTTAGGTACTGCAGAATTTGAGAGTGTGCAAAGATCTGAGACATTAATACCACCCAAAGTCTGCCCACAGGAGGAGATGACACCAAGATCTATGATGTTTAACTTTCAGGTGACAACTCCATGTTCAACCTCTGGAGTCTCAGGAACACAGTTTGTTTCTAGCCAGCCTGCTTCGGTCAGATTCTTCACGAGTGCAGACCAATTTACTAAGAAAAAGAGAGGAAGGAAGAGGAAGAATCCAGAAGAGCTTGCAATAGTATTACATGCTTCTAGTGGTATTCCTGATTTAAATGGAATGACTACAGAGCCAAGTTCGGTCCTTCCTCAAGTTGAGCCTACTCAGCGCAGAAGACGTCGAAAGAAAGAGGACTCAGCTAATGGAATAACCAGAGGAATCACAGTTCTCTTCTTGAAATTTTCTTCCCAAGTGTCCATGCCTTCAAGGGATGACCTAACCTCGAAATTCTCTGCCTTTGGCCCTTTGGATTCTTTGGAAACACATGTTTCAGAAGAACTTAGTAGTGCGCAGGTCGCCTTTGTGAGTAGTGGCGACGCTATAGAAGCAGTTAAAAGCTTAGAGAAAGCTAACCCATTCGGTGAAAATTTAGTGAGTTTCAGGTTACAACAGAAACTAATAACCGTGCAAAGGAGCATAGCCCCACAAATGCCTGTAATCTCGCACTTTAGTCCAGTACCGAGATTGAACAGTACACCTCCAGTACCGAAACTCTACAGTACACCTTCAGTACAGAAACTGAACAGTACACCTCCAGTACTGAAACTGAACAGTACACCTCCAGTACCAAAACTGAACAATACACCAACGAGTGTGGATTCGATGAAGCAGAATTTGATGATGATGACATCAATGCTCGAGAAATCCGGAGATCGTTTATCAAGAGAGACGAAGGCAAAACTGAAAAGTGAGATCTCAGGGCTTCTCGGAAAACTTAGTTCTATGTCGAGCTCGTCTTCTTCTTCCTGAACAATCCCTAACATACACCAATGCGATCTTCTCAGGCTTTCAGGTGTACCATGTGTTGTAACTTATGTCCCTCATTCTATGAATGTGGTTCTTGTGTTTTCAGTCTGTAGCTTGACAGTTGTTGTAGAATAAAATTAGAGAATAGGAGATGTCGGCGATATGCTAATAACATTTTCAGCTTTTTCTTTGATAGCTGATAACATGGTTTTTTGGTCTATGTGATCAAATCATTGTAGGGTAATGGTAAGTAGAGTGGATTGTCGAACCAATACTCGAAGGTACTTGCAAACAGTCTATCTAATACTAAGATCTAGTCCAAGCAACCTAACAATCTGTCACAAAGTTAAGCCAATATTTAGATGAGGTCTTAAACTAGCTAATAGGAAAAATTACACTAGATGACAAAATAAAAACAGTGTAAATGAATTCAAAACAGGGAAATTAGCAATATACAAAGCAAGAACTAGCTATGCAATAATCTAAAGGAATTAAGCATGAATCTAGAGGATAGGGAATGGGTGATCGGCGGTTAACTCGCCGATCTAACACCGCCAAGCTATATAAAGCGAGCTCTAAATCGGGACAAGCTAGATCAGCCCACTTTCGTGGTGAAGATCCATTTCCGATCCGGTAGATCCATTACGACGTTAGCCGCGATCAAGCCAGATCCAAAG
>OVBA01007070.1:0-15500 GCA_900406435.1 Lepidium aucheri
TAATGGGTTGTCTCCTGAGAATGGACTTGAGATCAGTTTCAGATGAAAACATAAACTAGACAAAGTCGTGGTCAATGATTCGACCAAACACTCTAGTTTCCATCTTCCAAATTCTTGGAAGGTCTTGAGCCATCTCCACTANACTCAGCTCCGTGGAGTTACAATAGGTGAAATTTAGAATGAAAATATCATTGTCTCGTCTCCCTATGTGAAATTTCTCAATCGCCGCCCAGAAATTGACAACCATTGTCGGAGAGTTGATACGTTTTAGAGCTGCTGGTGTAGTAGATGATCTGCTAAATCACTTCCTCTGTTAGCTTCTTATAATCTAGGGTAATGGTGAGAGACAGCGTCATTCTATTTATCCAGCTGTACGCATGCTAAGCCCCTTCGAGACGACGCCTCAGTCATCCAATGCATGTGAAGTATTTTTCTCAATGCGCCGCCTATCAGGATCTCTGTAGATCTGTTCTGTGATATTGTCTTTCCTCTTGTTGTTACTTGCTGATTGGGGAAATGTCAACACAGAGCACGTGGCAACGACTGAACTAGATAGCTTAAGTTATGTAGTTAGGTAATGATTATGCATGTAGCAGCGCGTGTGATAGGGTAATAAAGAGAGGGAAGAGTGAGGATTTGGTTAAAAAAAATTAGGGAACCGAGGCTGATTACTTGGATAAAGTGTGTAATCATTAGTGTGTTTTAAATAGTCTTAATCATTTATAATAAATGATGACCTAAAAGCGGCCCATTAATGATCCAAAAACTCAGGGATTTATTTCGGTGAAGGGTATTAAATGATGAAGGTTGTATAGAGGTAGTATATAATGCGGAGTCTTTACTGGTGGAGAGGTTGTTGTTTGAAATTTAGTGGGAAATGGTGTGAAGGTAACCAACCTGGTTTTTGTGTTGTGATGTAATCGTGGAATCTGTTTTGAGCCACCACACTTCTGGCTATAAGATAGTGCCATGAATTTCTCTGTGATTGTATTAGTTGGAACGTAATGTCATGCCCTTGCTAGAGTATGCTTTGTATTTGATCTTGCTGGTGTTTATGAGTTGGCCAGTTTCGAGCTCGGGTTATGATCTCTAGGATTTTATTCTCTTCTATCATGATACATGCAGGGAAGAGATGTAGATCTAGTATGCTTTGTAGCAGACGTTGTAATCCCCTCAGTTTAACCTGCAGTTTGTTTCCCATACTTTTTATAGTGAAACGTGCATACCAAGCTTCTGTGGTTTCCTTATGCTGAATAATACATGAGCCTCCATGTAGATATGAGTTCCTATTGAGGGTTGTATCCCACCATGCCTTATAGATTTTTTGGTTAGATGTTTGTGGTGGCATGGTTGGCTGACTCTGTTTTCCCCTGTTTATCAACTCAGTGCACTCTTTTTGCTGTTGAAACCACATGTTTGCTTCTGTTAAACTGTCATTTAGGTTGTGCAGTAAGTTCTGATTGGCGTTTTCAATAACTATTTTGTTTCGTGTTTTCCATATACACCACAACACCCAAGGAAAGTTATTGCTGATTTCATGTGGTATTCTCGTATCTTATGTGGTTAATAGTAGGTGAATGAAATTACCTTCCAATGTATTATTGTTAAATCCACGTGTTGGTTCTGGATAATTGGCTAGCCTCCAAATTTGTCTTGCAACATGACAGGTGAAGAGCATATGTTTTATAGTTTCCTCTTCCCCCTTGCATATAGGACAAGTAGGGGTTGAGACTATTTTCCTTCGATATAGTTGATTTTGCACTGCCAAACCGCCTGATAAAGCCTTCCACATAAATTTTTTTAACTTTGATGGCACCCTTATTTTCCATAACCTTGCTTTCAGTTTTGTCTGGTAATATAGCTGGTCTGGAGTATGTGAAGTGCCAAAAGGATTCATGTTAGTGAGAAACCAATATCCACTCTTAACTGTGTATTCACCAGATGCATTATAGCTCCATATCCAATCATCCCTATGATTCAGAGCTAGAGAGATTGAGAGTACCCTTGGGATATCAAATAAGTGTATTGTGTTATGTATTGCTTGTAAATCCCATCCGTCTATGTTTAGTAGATTGCTAACTTTCAAATCAACATTAAAAAAGGTGTTTTTGCTGACTAGGGCATGTGGTTTAGAGTCCATTATCCATGGGGTAGACCATACGAATGTGTCTTGACCATTGCCTATCTGTTTGATGAGTCCTTTTGTTAATATTCCCTGCCTCTAATGATGTTTTTCCATCCATAAGAAGGTTTCACGTTTATATGAGCTTGCAGTAGGGTTGAGTGCGGGAAGTAAATTAACTTATATGTTCTGGCTAATAGTGATCTTGGTTTGTGCTGTATCCTCCAAGCTTGTTTGGCAAGCAAGGCAACATTAAAGTTGCCAATGTCCCTTATACCAAGTCCATCTTGAGCTTTTGCCTTTTGGATTTGGCTCCATGCTACCCAAGGTATTTTATTTCTGTCTTTCTCTTTGTTCCACCAGAAGGATCTCATTAGAATGGTAAGTTTCTTGCAGTGAATTTTTGTTAGTAGGAAACATTGCATGGCATATGTAGGAAGCGCTATAGCTACTGTTTTTAGCATTATTTCTTTACCCCCTGCTGAAAGAGATTTTGCAAACCAGGATGAAGTTTTCTGTTCCATATGCTCTGTAATGAATTGTAGCTGTTTTGTTTTGGATCCTGTAAATGAATCAGGAAGGCCTAAGTATTTCTCCATTCCATCCACTGATGTTATGCCTAAAATCTCTCTGATTTCTTGTTTTTTCCTTTCTGCAATATCCCCAAAAGTAATAGCAGACTTTTGAAAGTTTACTACTTGACCTGAAGCTTCAGAATATTCTTCTAGAAACTGTTTGAGAGTTGTTGCTTCTCTAGTTGATGCTTTGCAGATAAATAAGCTATCATCTGCATAAAGCAGATGATTGATAGTCGGACCTTCCCTGTGAAACTGTATCCCAGTTAGCCTTCCTTGTGTAGCTACTGCATTAATCTTGCCTATCAGAGCCTTAGTGCATAGTATATATATGTATGGTGACATTGGATCTCCCTGTCTAATTCCTTTTTGAGGTTGGATGAATCCATGAGGTTGGCCATTTACAATCACTGAATACGTCACTGATGTGATACAATTCATTACCAAATGAATCCACTTGTTGTTAAATCCCAATTGATGTAGGACTTGTTTGATGAAACTCCACTCAAGCCTATCATAAGCTTTTGATATATCTGTTTTGACCAGCATGTATGATGCTTTTCTTAGTCGATTTGTTTTTATATGATGAATGATCTCATGTGCTATCATGATATTATTTGTGATTAATTTCCCAGGGGTAAATGCGCCTTGTGTATCTGATATTATCTCTGATAGCATAGGCTGTAATCTTTTTGTTAGTATTTTCGAGATAATCTTGTACAGCAAGGAGCATAAGCTGATTGGTCTAAACTCTTTCATTGTTGTTGCCTCTGCATTTTTTAGGATTAAGCTTATATATGTATGGTTCCATTCCTGCGGAATTTGTCCTGTTGCAAAGGCTGTTTTAATCTCCTTGTTAATTTGTGATGAGATAAGTTCCCAATATCTTGTAAAAAAAATGCCCTGACATACCATTTGGCCTCGGGGCACTGTCTCGGTTGATGCTAAAGACTGCAAGCTTGATCTCCTCATCCGTTATTTCTGCCATAAGTTGATTATTCATGTCTATTGTGACTTTTGGCGTTGTTTGTGTGATAAAATCCCTCATGTTCTGGTGTTGGTGGGAGGAGAATAAATCTTTAAAGTATGTTGCCGCAATATTGCCTTTGGATCCCTCAAGGTAATGCTTTCCTCCATTGTCATCTTCTAGATAGGTAATAAAGTTGGTTTTCCTCTGTCTATTTACGCTGTTATGGAAGAAGCTTGAATTGGTGTCTCCTTCCCTTAACCATTTTTCTTTAGATTTTTGCTTCCAATAGTCCTGTTCTGCTTGTGCTTGTTCTACTAGTACAGATTTAAGTTGGTTGATAACAGCCATGTTTGGGTATCTCACTGTGAGTTCTTTTTGCAATCTGCTCTGGATGTTATCCATATTCCTTGCCGAGTTGGTTTGTTTGTGCTTCTTCCAAAGTTTAATATTTTGTCTTAATATTTTGAATCTGTTAACTGACTCCATTGTCTGATGCTCCTCCCAACTTTGTGTTAGCATTTCATTAAAGTCCCTGTATTTTGTCCACCTCTTGTCAAAAAAGAACCTTTTGGAGAAAGTGTGGTTCTCAGCTGCAAATGATATGAATATGGGCCTGTGATCAGAGCCTAAAAAGTCCATATAGGTTGATGTCGCTTGTGGAAATAGACATGCTAATCCTGAATTTCTGAAAACTTTTTCCAATCTGGTTTGGATCCATTGATTGTTCCTATGACCTGCCCATGAGAAGTATGGTCCATTGCTGTTTAGTTCTTCCATATCACATTCTGTAATAAGAGTTTTAAATGGTTGCATTGACCATGATGGTCTCTGAGGACCACCTAGTTTCTCTTCATTTGTCCTGATTTCATTGAAATCTCCGAGAATCATCCATTCTGCAGTCCTACTCTGATTGATGTTGCTTAGTTGATTCCAGACCTGCCTTCTCATATGTGGTTTTGGGTGTCCATACACAAAGGATACATAGATATTATGTCTCCCGATTCTTAGCTGAGTATCAATAATGTTTCTATTACTAGTTAGGATGGTTAAATCCTTTTTGTTTTTCCACATTAAAGCTAGTCCTCCACTTAGACCAATTGGTTCTACAGTATAGAGGTTGTCATAACCGAGCCAGTCTTTAACCTGAGATATATATTGTGAGTTATTTTTGGTTTCCATTAAGAAGATATAGTCTGGAAATAAGGTTTTCCTTATTTCCTTTAGCCTTTGAACTGTCAAGGTACTCTTCAAACCTTGACAGTTCCAGCTGATGATGCTCATGATGCAGCGGGTGGCTTAAGGAGAGCCACCATACCAGTGTTAGGTTGTTCTGAGTGTTGTTGAGTGGGCAGTGCCACACCTTCAGAAATTTTACGCTTCTTCCTGTTATCTGTTTGCACCTTAGCGTCGCTATCAACCAGCATCCTTTCTGTGAGATCATCAAGCAGTGGAACAGCTGAGGTAGTTGGTTTTTGTGACCTTTTATGTTGGATTTTGTATTTTATAAGTGGAAGTTGGTCATCTCCTTGATCATTATCACTTGTAATTTAGGTGGTGCATCTCTTAGCTTCCATCATTTTACCAGGGTTGTTCTGCATGTTTGAAAGCCGATTAGCCTTATCTTTGCTGTCAGAGGATTCTGATACAGAGTTTCTAGTGTGGTTTCTTGCTTTGGTGTTCCCTGGTGTACGCTGGATATATGGTAATTTTCCTCCTGTTTAGTGTGAGATTTGGATTTTTCATCCACTTCCCCTATATCCATCTTTTCTCCAACTGTCAGGCCCATATTTTATTGGCCATCTTTGTGCTCGTATTCCTTGTGATGCTGTTCAGATGTATGAGTATCCATTGGGTTGCATTTTGGTGATTGTGGGGGTGAGGGACTGGCTAGCCAAGGAAAATGTCTCTTTTCATGGGTGATTCTGAAACAAAAATGATATGATTTTTTAATCCTCTCGAATTCAAAGTCGACCTTAATGACCTTTACATCAGGTAATCTGTATGTTCTTTGCGGTTTTAATGGACTGTGCAGATCATACACTATGTTAACTCTGATATATGCATGTAGTGATGTTCTGTTTTCGTCATAGTCCACCTCAATGACATCGCCATATGTGCTAGCAATAGCTTTGAAAAGATCTATTGTGTGATGTTGAATAGGGATATTTGACATACGGATCCAGATGGGAACCTTGGTGATAGTTTGTTCTCCTTGCATGTCTTGTTTAGACATAACTGCCACACCCCAATCCTCAAAAGTCCAGATTCCAAATCTTGTGACCGCATTTAGAGCTTCTTCTGATTGGAATTTAAATTGAAACTGATCTTGCGATATCACTAATCCAATCACCTTGGCATATGTTCTCCAAATGCGTGGTAATGTGATCATAGCTTTAGCCATGTTTTGTTTTTTGGGATTAAGTAATCTACCAATTAGGATATGTCTCTGTTCTTGCATGTTATTGTAATTACCAGATCGTGGTAGATCTACTGGTTCTTCTTCAATTTAAGAGAGTCAAAAGCTTCTTGTAGTGCTGTCTCCATTGTAAGGAAAATTAGGTCAAGTAGTTATTTTGTGATCCTTTGATAAGAGAGATGATCTTATTGCCCGAAGACTTGTTGAACACTGTTGCATGTAACCGATCCTCTATGATCCTTATAAATATATGAGTCTTCAATGTGAATTGGTAGTGTATGAAGGGAGTTTCAGCAAGTGTGGATTCTTCTTGTTTATCAAGTGAAGTTTGAGTTTTGGGTAAAGATTGAGAAGTACAAGAGAATTTTGATCAGTTTTTGTGGAGAGATTAATCAAGTAATTTAACTGACAGCAATTCAAGCTTCAGTGGGTTTTTTATTTTTAATCATTAAATTTTTTTATTTATTCTAAACAAAATATAGTTTACCACAAATTCCAAAATAGTTTAACCAATCACAAATTAATCTGCGGAATTTAAAAAGTCAAAAATACCAAATGTGCACTAAATTTTGCATAAAATTTTTAAAACATCAACTAAAAATAAACAATTTTTTTTCTAAAATATCATCTAATAAAAAACGGAGGGAGTAGGTATCTATTAATTTCAACTGCATATCATTTTAGTTACGGTTTATTTTGGAATGCACTTATAAAACGAACAATGAGATTTTCTCGCAACGCCACTCCCATCGTGTATGGTGTTGCTTAGACAACCAACAGTGAATGGTTAAGTGTATTTTCCTTAACTTTGGTCGAATTTTTACCGTTCCAAGATTCTGATCACGGACTATTAATTATTAATGGCGATGTGAATACTGGTTCAATGCAAGGCTGGTTTAGGTATGATCGGCGTTTATTTTTCAAAGAAGGTTTTAAAGACTGTTTTAAATGCTTGGAAACACTCTACTCATACAGATACTCTAGATGAACGTATTCAATAATGTCATAGTTCTATCTTAGCTATTATTGGATCAAACCTATCTCAGGGTTCAATGTCAACACTTGAAATTCACCGCTTACAGAAAGAGTTTCATGAGGCTTGAGAAGATGAACAATACCGACACTTGAAGAGCAGAGAAACATGGATCAATCTCGGTGACCGACATACCAAATTTTTCTATGCTGCAGCCAAGCAAATAATAGCTAGATATCGTATACTTGCAATTGAGGAGACTAATGGTACTATTTTCAATTGGTGTGAGAGCAAGCAACTATTTACTATTTTCAATCACTATTTAGCAATACTCGAAGTGCAAACCAGAACTATACTGATGTTTTTGCTAACTTCCAACAGTGAGTTATACATGAGATGAATTCTCAGCTGACCCAACTAGTTACAGATGAGGAAATAACAATGGCCATGTTCGCGATAGGCGCATATAAAGCACCAGGACTCGATGGTTTAACCAGTGCTTTTTACCAAAAATTTTGGCCTAAAATCAAAGTTGATGTCTGTGAAGAGGTTGAGAGTTCTTCACATCCAATGTCTTACTACCTGGAACCAACCATAGTCATTTATGTTTGCTTCCAAAAACCAGATTCACCAAGATCAATGATTTAGTTTTGTCCTATTGCTCTGTGTAATGTTCGTTACAAAGTCATATCTTAAGATATTGGTCAACCAATTAAAGCTGATATTACCACATATTACTAGTGAAGAACATGTTGCTTTCACTTTGGGACGTAACAGCATGGATAATTTGATTATTGCCCAGGAATTATTCCACTCTCTCAAGTCTCGCAAACGATGGTTGAAATCTTACATGGCTATTAAGACAGTTGCTATGGCTTTTCTAGTGTAAACTATGAACTGTTTTAAGTTACCAGTTGGGATATGTGAAGATATCAATCGTATTTTGTCTATTTTTGATGGAGTAAAGGCCAGAATTCAAATGCTCTGCATTATATTGGCTGGAAACGATTAAGTTTACCGAAGAAAAAAGGTGGTTTGGGCTTTAGAGATATCAAAAATGTTAACAGAGCTTTACTTGGTAAATAAATATGGAGAATTATAAAGAACCCTGCAAGTCTTGCCGCTCGTGTTCTCAAAAGCAGGTATTTTCCTAATTTCAATATTTTTGAAGCAGGCTCGGGTAAACTGTCTTTCCTATGACGATCCCTTATGGAGGGTCGAACACTAGTCTAATCGGGTCTGATATGTCTTGTTGGTGATGGGAACAATATTAATAACACCTGGTCGGATCCTTGGCTACCTGCATACCTTCCACGCCCACCTTGATGTATTGATGATACTCTTTGTTATACAAAAGTTTCTGATTTAATCGATATAAATAGTCGATCTTGGAACCGTACAATTCTATAGGCCTCAAGTCATCCAGAGGACATTGCGGTGATACTTAATCTCATAACTCCTCCACCAGAGAATAAGGATCTTATAGGTTGGCACTACACAACGAATGGTGTTTACACTCTGAAATCTGGCTATTGGTTAGCTACACATCTTTAACATTCCTCAATATGTCCTCCGAACGGCTCTGTTATATTGAAACAACAAATTCGGAAGCTTGACACAGCTCCAAAGCTTAGACACTTCTTATGGCGGGTTGTATCAAATGCATCAGCCATTGGAACTACGTTATTTGATCGCTGAATCATCTTTGATCCAAAATATCAATATTGTTGTTTATCTGATGAATCTGCAAATCATCTTTTGTTCACCTGTTCTTATGCTCAAGCTGTTTGGCGTGGCATTAAAATCACATATCCAGTGTTCCCGAATCTTTTGATTTCGTTTGAGGATAAATTGAGTCTCATTATCGATCATATCAATACAGTTGGGTTAACCCGTTTTGACAAACAACTACCTGTATGGACCCTTTGGAAACTTTGGAAACTTTGGAAGCGTCGGAACCTATTAGTATACCAACGTAAATTAGTAAGTTGGTTTAAAGTGGTGATAGAGGCTCGTACGAATGCTATGGAATGGGCGTGTACCGCCATTATTACAAAAACTTCTTCTCCAGCTCATAATTTTTTACCGTTAAAGCATTGCTCTCGACCACCAACAAATGTTATCAAGTGTAATTTTGACTGCAGGTTTTTAATGCTACAATAACTTCGAATGCGGTCTGGATTGTGAGAGATGAGCATGGTATCTACTTAGAAGCTGACAGTAAACGTGGTTATACATGTACCTCCACACTTGAATCAGAATTTCAAGCTCTTCTTATCGCTATGCAACATATGTGGATTAAAGGTCACCTAGAATGATTTTCCAAGGTGATAACCACTCAGTTTTTAAGATTTTACATTGTCAATAATCCAACTTCGGACTGCATAACTGGGTCAGAGAAATTAACTTATGGAAATCAAGGTTTCACAAAGTTGAATTTCATAAAGACTTTCATATCACAATAAAGTGCTAACTTTCTCTCTCCTAAGGCGATTTCTAGTGCGATTTTTTGGTTCCGGCCCTAGCTCTTCTCTTCTCTCCAGCATCGGTCCCTGACCTCCGCTGCCACTTAACCCAATGGTCAAGATAAAAAACTCATCCCTATTCCTGATCATAAGCAGCAAAAACCTCATCCAAACTCCCCCTTCCTCTCTCCTAAGGCGATTTCGGTTCCTGTTTTGAGATCCTCTTCCCCCACCTCTCAATTACCAGATCCTCCTCGCTCGCTGAAGCCTCCTCCTCCTAGCTTGCCTAAAC
This sequence comes from Lepidium aucheri, assembly GCA_900406435.1. NCBI lineage: Eukaryota > Viridiplantae > Streptophyta > Magnoliopsida > Brassicales > Brassicaceae > Lepidium > Lepidium aucheri. Next base: position 9,814 of record OVBA01007070.1, read on the forward strand.
CTTCCGCCGCTATCGACTCTGCCCCTGCTTCTATTGATTCAGAGCCAACGCAACCCCTAGCTCTTATTCCTGTTGAATCATCTACAGATGTTCTTTCTCAAACAGCAGCTCCAACCCTTGATTCTTCTCAGGAAGCGGTCAATTTGTGGGCTCACCTGGTCTCTTTCTCTGGTACTAAGCTCAAGAAGAAAGGTTCTTTTTTCCTTCTTCCATCTGGAGAGCTTTGCATAAAGATCCTTGATGAAGTCATTTTGAGAAACAAAAACAGGTGGGACAAATTTATACTAGCTCAGTTTCACGATAATCCTCCATCTCCTGGTTTTTTTTATGGCATTGTCAATGGTATTTAGAGCAAGAAGTTACGAGATATCACAATTTCAAAAGTTTCTCAGAAAGGTTTCTTGGTTAGAATTCCTTCTAGTGCTACTCGTCGCCGCGTCTTGGCACAAGGAATATGGATTGTTGACAACCAAGCTTTGTTTGTTGGTAAGTATGAGCCTGGGCTTAAGCCCTCTAATCCGGTTCTCATATCAGCTCTCGTATGGCTTGATTTTCATGGTGTTCCAAACCAGTATCATTTTGCAGAGGGTCTAGAACTAATTGCTAGTATGGTTGGTACCCCTTTATACTTACATCCTTCAACAGCAAGCATGACAAACATGGACGTGGCAAGGATCTTTACTGTCATCAATCCATCAGAACCACTGCTGGAAGCAGTGAATGTACAATTCCCAAATGGAGATATTGAAAGAATAGAGATCTCCACCCCCTGGATTCCCCCCATTTGTGCCTTTTGCCAAGATGTAGGCCACAGTCAGAAACGATGTCCAGTAGCTCCAGTTGCATGCTTATTCTATAATTTAACTGTTCAGGACTCAACTCATTGTCCTAGAGGAAAAAAGCAGGCTTCAGCTCCTACTCCAACACTTGCTCGTACATCAAAGAAACCAGTTCTTACCTCAAAAGAGGTCCCTATCTTGCCCCTTCTTGTCACTGCTTCTCCGGAGAATCCTCCTTCTTTGCAAAAGGGTCCAAATAAGGCATGTTCTCCACCTTCTTCTCCAAAGAAATCCAAGGAAAAGCCAGCCACTAAAGCTCCTCGCAATGGCCCTTTAGTGATTAATGAGGAAAGGGCTTTGGCACGGGAGTCCCCAAAGCAGCCACCTACCATCTCCACAGGACAAAAAGGAAAGGAAATTGCCCACCCTTCCTCATCAGATAACGAGTCTGGTGATTCTGAAGACTTGGGAGGAAAGTCTGATCCTGAAGAAACTTATAATGAAGACATTGAGTTTATGCAAACTATTTCTAAGCGAACATAGAAGCAGCTTGCCAAGTCAAAGAATCTTGCAATGAGAGACAAAGGCCCCAATAAACTCTGATTCATGATACAGCCTCCTAACATTTTTGCTAGAACGTGAGGGGATTTATTGACCCCGTTAAGCGTAGAAGCTTCTCTAAGTGGTTTAGGCTTGTTAAAGCCCCTTTTGGTAGCATATTAGAAACCAGAGTTAAGCATATAAATAGTCTGCCTATTTTAAAGTCCTGCTTTCCAGACAGGCATTTTGTTTCTAATTATGAGTATGCGGAGTTAGGGAGGATTTGGCTCACTTGGGACAAGACCACCTCAGTTAACATTATCCATAAATCCAATCAAGTCATCAGCTGCATAGTTAAGCTTCCTGAGCTGAATCATGACTTGGTTGCTACTTTTGTTTATGCTCTTAATTGCCAGTACGCTAGACGTCAGCTCTGGTCTGACTTTGAGGCAATTCAATTAGATTCTCGGGTTCAGCATCTACCTTGCGTTACTCTTGGAGATTTCAACCAAGCATTGAACCCATCTGATTCTAACGGAGAGAGTTGTAGGGTTCCTGGAAGTATGAACGAGTTTAGATGATGCCTTAATGCTACAAATCTATTTGATTTTACCTTCCGTGGAAACCATCACACTTGGTGGAACAGCCAAGAGGTTAATGTTATAACCAAAAAACTTGATCGTATTCTTATCAACGATCGATGGATGCAGTCTTTTCCCTTGTTTTATGGAGTATTTGAAGACCCAGATTTTTCTAATCACTGCCCAGCCCTCGTTTATTTTGGCAATCTCATGACCCCAAAAACAGGTCTTTCAGATGCTCAAATATTATCCTCAAGCATGCTGATTTTCTCCCAGTACTTGCTGAGTGTTGGGACTTGTTTTACTTTGAAGGGACGAATATGTTTATCCTTGCTAAGAAGTTGAAATCTGCAAAACAAATTCTAAAGAAACTGAACAAGTTTCATTTCTCAGACTTGGAGAAACGGGTACAAGAAGTTGCTGAGGTTCTTTCCGCTTGTCAACGAAGGCTTCTTACCTCCCCGTCACCTTCTCACAGGAAACGGGCTGATCTAGCTATTGTTGAAGAGCGATTTCTAAAGCAAAAATCAAGAGTGCAGTGGTTGAAATGTGGTGATCTCAATACATCTTATTTCCATAAAATGATGTCTGCAAGACAAGCTAGAAGTAACATCCTTACCTCCTTGATCAGAACGGTGTTAGAATTGATTCTCCACCAGACATTCAAGCTCATTGCATGGACTACTTCACATCCCTTTTGGGAAATCAGGGTACGAGGATTGACTCCTCTTCTAGGCTACTAATCAGATCCCTAACTACCTTTATGTGCAACTCCCTAATGAAGGAACAGTTGCTAGCTCCTTTCACGATAGCAGACATCAAAGACCAAGTTTTTGCTCTACCTTGGAACAAAGCTTCGGTCTGAACGGGTATACTGCAGAATTCTTTTGTAAATCTTGGGCAGTAGTAGGAGCAGATTTCAGTAAAACAGTCCTAGAATTATTCTCCGAGGGGAAGATGTTGAGGCAGTTTAATGTTGCATCAATTACGTTGATACCAAAGAAAGGCAGCGCCAATAAAATCATAGACTTCAAGCCAATCTCCTGCAATGTATTTTATAAGATAGTCTCCAAACTATTGGCAAAAAGATTACAAGCGCTGCTCCCGTATTTGATATCCACATCCCAATCTGCTTTTCTTAAAGGCAGATTGCTGGTAGAGAATGTTTTGCTTGCTTCCGAACTGATTCAAGGATTCAACAGGAAAAACATCTCTAAGAGAGGACTGCTAAAAGTGGATTTAAAAAAGGCTTTTGATATGGTTTCTTGGGACTTTATCATTGTTGTTCTACACGCGGCGGATTTCCCTCTAGTTTTTATCAAATATTTAAGTGAGTGCTTGACAACATCATCTTTCTCTATTTTGGTGAATGGTGATCTTTGTGGAAACTTTGCAAGAGCTAGAGAATTAAGTCAAGGAGATCCTCTTTCTCCTTCGTTATTCGTATTAGCCATGGAAGTGTTTGGAAGCCTACTTGACTCTAGGTTCTCGACTGGTGATATTGGTTTTTACCCAGCAGCTATAGATCCAAAAATTACTCTCTAGTTTTTGCTGATGATGTAATGGTGTTTTTAATGGTTCTCTCACCTCTCTAGCAGCAATAAACTTGGTTCTTGACGAGTTCCACCTACTATCTGGTCTGGTTGTAAATAAGGATAAGACAACACTCTATACTGCTGGTTTGAGCAATTTGGAATCTGAACAAATTAACTCATTTGGATTCCAAAGCGGCTCATTCCCGGTCAGATACTTAGGTTTGTCTTTGATGCATCGAAAGCTGAGAATTTCTGAATTCTCCCCTCTTATGGACTCCTTATCAGCAAGATTTAATCATTAGGCAGTTAAGAGTCTCTCTTTCTCAGGGCGTTTACAATTGATTTCTTTTGTAATTTATAGTACCTTGAACTTTTGGATGTCTGCGTTTATTCTGCCAAAGGCTTGTATTAAAAGGATTCAACAGCTTTGCACTCGATTCCTATGGGCTGGTTTACTGACAGAAAACCATCTGTCTCCCTAAGGTTGAAGGGGGGTTAGGGCTTCGAGACATCTCTGTTTGGAACTCGACCCTGCAGCTTAAGCTAATATGGTTATTGTTCTCAGGCAATGACTCTTTGTGGGTTGCGTGGAACAAGCTACACCGACTTCAATCATCTTTATTTTGGTCAATTGAAGCTTCTCCCTCTGCTTCATGGATTTGGAAAACTTTATTAAGCCTCATACCTATTGCACTTCGGTTCATTCGCTGCAAGGTAGGTAATGGACTTTCCGCTAGCTATTGGTTTGACCATTAGTGTAACCTTGGACAGCTAATACTCATCTCTGGACAATCTGGCCCGCGAGTCACGGGTTTACATGCTAACGCTACAGTTATTGAGGCCTATATCAATTCTGTTTGGACAGTCCCTTCAGTAAACACGAGGAACTTAAATCTGAGGCGTATCTCTCAATTTCTCTCCTCTATTGATGTTCTAAACAGGCAAAAAGGACAGGACAACTACTCTTGGAAAGTAGGAGATAATGAGAGTCAGAAGTTCTCATCCAAGCTAACTTGGTCTGCTTTGCGGCAAAGCTCCTCAAAAGTGTCATGGCACAGGTTGGTTTGGTTCAAAGGACATATTCCAAAACATGCTTTCCTTTTCTGGACAGCCACGCTTGATAGGCTACCAGTTCGCTTCCGCCTATACAAATGGGGAGTCGCATCAACCTTCCTCTGTTGCACTTGCAGCACAAGTGAGCAGACTCGGGATCACCTTCTAATTGTGATTGTTCTCTGGTTTATTTAATTTGTTATTGAATACATGTTCTGGTTATAGCCTAGTGGGACGGGATGACCGAACCACTAAGCAAATTTGTTTTGCTTATTCAATCTGTGTGATTGTAGGTAATGACTCAGCCAATGATCGAGAAAGTGGCTAGTAGAAGCGAGACCAAGGCGGAAGGGAGAGGAGGTGGATTTAGGGATGGAAATTGGGGGGTTAATTTATGCTCATTAAAGTTGAACTTGATGCTAGAACCACTTTTAATTTCGTTAAGTTACCGTTTGCTTTTGAACCTTGAATTTAGTTTGAATAAGAATAGAACCAAATTTTATTATGAACTGATTGGGCTTGTCACATCTCTTGAAATCGAATTTTGACTTAGTGAAATATGGAACTTGAAATGGTTAAGTGTAAGGTCCGCCCAAGGCCTTGTTAAAATGTATCGAAACTTGAGTTTAATGAGTTGGAGTGTTACAATTTGGTATCAAAGCCAAGTTGATTCTAGGATAGATGGGAAATATGTGAATGTGTTAGATGAATGATATCCATCCTCCTTACGCCAAGGTCTCGCGGTAAGTTGTTATGTGTTCCGAGAACCGAGCTAAGTTGATAGAGGTTATTAACTTAGTTAATGTGGTAAGTGTAGATGGTTAGTACCCGTAATGGAAGAAGAGCTAATGTGTAGGAACCGTGAACATGGGTGGTATAGAAACCCATGTGTTGTTTGATTCCGGGGCGTCACATTGTTTTGTACACCCGAGAATGATCGGTATTGGTGAGTTTAAGAAAGAACCTGGAGTAAGTAGTGGAATGTTAGTTCGAGCAGCTGGTGGGCAATTAATGGATGCCTTAGGGGACGTTGGAAACGTTTCCGTGCTCATAGAAGGAGTGAACATGCCGACTAATATTGTGATTTGTGAAGTAGAATTATACGATGTAATCTTAGAAATGGATTGGCTTGGAAAGTATAAGGCACGCATAGATTATTATCGTGGTAGAGTTGAGTTTGAGAATGGAGGAAATTGGTT